>CM046352.1:13537690-13839494 GCA_025403435.1 Artocarpus heterophyllus | reverse complement strand
TTCTCCTCCAAAAAATAGATACACACATCGATTTACAAAATTATCCCCAAGAAGCTTTTACATGCGCATCATGTGGGGCTGAATTTATCGTTTGTGAGTTAAATTCATTCCTCAGCATTTTAAGTGAAAGGTTTAGAACGATTAAATAAAAAAAAATTAAGGACCAAAATCACACTTTGGAAAGGTTAGGAATTACTTGAGCAATTTACCCAATTATTAATTTCCAAATTTTGAATAGTTTGTGATCTAATGTGAATTTTTTTTATTAATTGCATAACTATACCTTCTAGTTTTAATTATTTCTCAATTTATTATTTGGTTTTAAGAAGCTACAAAGTATCTTTTGAATTTAAAAGCTTTGATTCAATTTTATCCCTATAAATAGAAAAATTTGAGCAAAACGACATAATTACTTTTAAACAGTTATAAAAAAATATGGGTTTATTACAAAAATATACCTCCTACTTTCATTTATTTCACGATTTATTTCTTTATTTTAATAAGCTACAATAGTATCTTTTAAATTTGAATAAAATTTTTCAATTTCATCCCTCTACCAATCATACAAAGAAAAATAGGGGAAAATAAGTTTTTTAACCTAAATATCGTCTCATAATCCAAACATGTTGTGTTTAAATGAGACAGGAGAAATCCATTTCCAAACAACCTACAAGCTTTACATTTGGAAGACATTTTTATAATAGTATCTGTAAAAATAATCTTCTTCCCCATTAAAAAAAAAAAAAAAAGAAAGAAAGAGAAGGAAAAACGTATTCTTCTTCCACCATCTCTGCTGAAGGTGTAAGCCCAGGTCGATGAACGTTTGAGCCCAAATCAAAGAAGCTGAAGAAAAGCTAGAATTGTTGAACAGTACAGATGATAACCTTCTTTCTTCAACTTTGTTGCATGAGCAGCTTAGAACAAATAAGCTGAAGCAGCCATTGTTGAAGAGCAAGGGCAAGAATCTAACTTTGTTTGGTTTTTTTCATGTTGGGTTGCGCTCTTTTAATGGGTTTTGATTTTGGATTTGTCTCAAGGATTGACACCACATATGGAAAAAATAGGGTTTACAATTAAAAATTTTGTATTTTAAGGACATTTATCTCTTTGTTCAGTTTGTGGATTTTCATTTTTTTTGGCTCTTTTTCGTTCCTTTTTTTTTTTAATTTGAGTTAATGAAAGCCCTAACTTCATTTGAAAAAAAATTACATATCTATTAAACAAAAAACGATAAAATAGTTAAATAAGATAATTTATCCTTAACTTTGACAACAAACTTGACAAAAGAAGCAACAAAAAAGAAAAAATAAAAAATAAAACAAAACAAAAAATAAAAACCAACTTCGTTTTATGCATGTGATGCAAACGAAGGTCGTTTGACAAAAAGTCTTAGAAGAGAAATTTTTAGAACAAATATTATTTTTTTTTTTTATAAAAATCAAGTTTTTGGATAGAAAAAACTGCTCCTATCAAAATCAAACTCCTTCAAAGTAGCCTCCACAAACTTCTTATAATATGCCTTCCAACCCTTTTGGTTTTGGGAAAAAAAACTTTGATCTCCCTGCTGCAGCATGAAGAGGGAGAATGCTTTCAAGGAAGATCAGGGAGTATTTCTCGCTGTGGACAACATGAGAGTACTGAATATGTACAGTAATGTCCTTTCAATTCGTGCTCTTCTATGCAAGTAAACGACGTCGTGTTGTTTAACAGGGGGGAATCTCATTACGATTTTCACTCGGATTAAGTCCTAATTGACTCAAGCACAACTCTCATTAAATGGTATTATTGGCCTTTTAAATGCTTAAGGATGAAATTGAAATAATTTGCTCAAATTATGGGACACATTTGTAATTTTAAAATAAAAGTATAAATCTTGAAATAAATAAAGCTAGAATGTATAATTTGTAATTAATCTTAAAAATATTTCATAAAATTTTAAAATAAAACATCAAAGTTTAAAAAAAAAATTCTTAAGTTTTATAACTTTTTGTATGTTAAAGTATTTTTTAAAAATTTTTTGAAGAAGAAAATATATTTAAAAACAAATTCAGTTTAACTAAGGGTATGCTTGTCTTATCTTCGTATAAAATTGAAACAAGTTTTTCAAATTCAAAGAATGTCTTTGTAGTTTTTAAATAAAGGCATAAAACTAGGAGATATAATTACATAATTAACCTACTTTTTAGATTAAAGTATCACTTACTAAAATATTAAAGGATTTCTTAAAAGAAAAAAGTTGAGGGATTATTTATAAGGCTCCTTTGAAAAAAAATTTTAAATTTAAAGTTTAAAATTAAATATACAAAAGCTTTATATAATAAAAAATATTTACTTTTTATTATAATATATAAAAATTTTAAACCATAATAAATTAAACTCATTATTTGCAAAGCACTTCCCAAACGACGCTGTATTAGTTGGCCAAATAATAATTAAAACAACAATAAAAATAATCATTACAATTCGCCAAATAATAATAATAATAATTGAGGCAAAAGTCATTTGCAGACCACTCGCTGACACCTCCTTAAACCCAAAACCTTCAAAGACCTTCAGCTCCGGGAGTCCTCTCAACTCCCATAAAAAAGAAGACGACGACGAATTAAAAGAAGAAGAAAGAAAAAAGTAAGAAGATGGGAAGAGGGTTAAAGCAGGTCGTGAAGAAGGGTCTAGGAGAGATGGCCTTCAACGCCGGCGGCGGAGCCATCAACTGGTTCCCCGGCCACATGGCCGCCGCCACCCCGCGCCATCCGCGACCGCCTTAAGCTCGCCGACCTCGTCGTCGAAGTCCGCGACTCCCGCATCCCTCTCTCCTCCGCCAACCAGGACCTTCAGCCCCTTCTCTCCGCCAAACGCCGTCTCATCGCTCTCAACAAGAAGGACCTCGCCAATCCTAACATCATTCCCGTACTTCTTTCTCTCGATCGATCCAATTTCTTCTCTTTTTTGTGAATTTTTTTGTTTAATTTTGTTATTTTTTTATTTTTTTTTGGTAGAAATGGATTCGATACTTCGATTCGTGCAAGCAAGATTGCGTTCCGATAAATTCTCACAGCAGGAGTTCTGTTCAGAAGGTTGGTGGTGCAATACGAAACGATGCCGTTTTTTACGGAGTTTCTTCCTTTTTTTTTTTTTTTTTGCTTGCTGAGATTTTGATTTTGTGATTGTTGTTTGATTTGAGTGTTTTTAAGCTTGTAGAGCTTGTGGAGGTGAAGTTGAAGGAGGTGATTTCGAGAGAGCCTACGCTGCTTGTTATGGTTGTTGGTGTTCCTAACGTTGGCAAGTCGGCTTTGATCAATTCTATCCATCAGATTGCGACGTCTCGTTTTCCTGGTAAGATTTTCTGTAGTTTTTTGGTGAGAATTTTCTTACTGTTATTGATTTTTTGTACGTCGAATTTTGTTGAATTTGTGTACTACTTGATCTTGATATAATTATGAAAGTATTTTAATGGCGTTTGTGGTGAACCTAGAAATGATTGTATCGTGTGTGTTTACTAGTGCAAGGAAAGAAGAAGCGAGCTACAGTTGGTCCTTTGCCTGGTGTTACTCAAGACATTGCTGGGTTTAAGGTACACTCTTTCATATATATCCGTCTTGGTCATCTTCTGGCTTTTTGTTATTTCAAGAACTGGAGTGTGTACAGACGTGTGTCTGACTGGGGAAAAAATCGGTAGGACATTGCTTTTAGATTTATGTATTTTAGGACATTGGGAATTTTTTTGGGTGGAAAATCACTAGGATGACATTTGTTGAAGAGTTGGAAGTTGTTGATCGAATTAGGACCTGAGTGTCTTTGTAAGTTTCAAATGTTAAAAAGTGTAAAAAATTTTCTTTTCCTGTAACTTTGTGGGTGGGAAACCTGATTGAGGTCTGGATCTTTTGTTTATTTTCCATCAATTTTTGTGTTCTGGGGAAGACATTCTTGTTCTCTTGCATTTTCTTTCAATAATCTGTGCTGTTTCTTGTCAACAGATGATATTGGGATTTTTTATTTTTATTTTTGAGGGACTTGGAATTGTTTTGTTGCTGTGCTAATGGCTAATTTTAAATGTCCGGTTTCTTAATTTGACTGAAATTTTTTAATGTATTTTTTTAATTATAGATTGCTCAGCATCCTAGCATATATGTATTGGACACTCCAGGTGTACTGGTTCCGAGTATCCCAGATATAGAGACAGGGCTAAAGCTTGCGCTTGCAGGTCATTCCTCTTGCATGAATTGTCAATATTTCATATCATATGCGATAGAAATTTTTTGATACTGTATTCTATGATATGATTGTTGATAAGCTCAGGAACTAGAAGTGGTAACGTAAGGATTTTAGTCTTAAGTGAAAACAATGTGCTGAAAGTTGTTCTATAGAGTAAAAGTTTGCCGTTTTACATGCAGGGTCTGTGAAAGACTCGGTAGTTGGTGAGGAGCGTATTGCTCAGTACTTACTTGCAGTTTTAAATTTGCGAGGCACTCCCCTTCATTGGAAGCATTGGAACAACAGGAGAGCAGAAGGGATCCGATATGATTCTGTTGAAAAAGTAGAATACAGTCTAAAAGATCTTCGACCAAAGAGGAGGAAACCACCAAATGCATCTAGTGTGGTCTACATTGAGGTAAAGATTGGTTTATATTTATTGCATAAAGTTGAATAAGGTAGAGGAATATGTGCTGTGTTTTGTGGTTGATATCAGTAATAAGCCACTCCTTAAACATGCTTGATGACGGTCATACTTATTTAAGTTGAGAAAATGTGTGGGGTATGAATGCTTGTACATGGGATTTCTTTTACTTGCCGTAGCAGTATTTCCTTTAACCTTAAAACAGTATGTGATGAAAAACGCACATTCAAGGGCAAACATACACCTCTGTTTGTATGTCCATTTACGTTTGCATCAATAGAAAGGGAAAGAGGATTCTAGTGCTTTTCTCTTTTGGGTATTTGATCAAAAAGAGGCAAGCAAGTTTTTGACCTTTGTGTGCTATGTTAACATTAAGGTTATGCTCATAGGAGCTAGAAGCCTGTTGTAGTCTTGTTGTGGTACTAGAATCATGTTTGGCTGACAAAACAAACTTCTGGTTGCATTAACTTCTAGTCCAATACAACGTTATTTTCTTGCACAACTTCCTCATGTAAATTGACTGTAACAACTATAAGATAGCGAATAGCAAAGACTTTTCCACATCTTAAGTGGCTATCGTCCCCACTAAATATTGTCATTTTTTTTGGAATATTTCTAATTACAATGGAACCTCTAATTGTTCTCTCTCTTTTTGTTTGGTATAAAACCTCTCATTGTTACTATGTGTTGATGTTTATATTGGCTGCCATGATACATTGCTTTTGATGCATTCATTATGCCTTATTTGACTTTAACTTGACCGGCTAGCATCTTGGATTGCATTTATAAATGTCATTAACATTTCTAGTCTGTCTTTATTCTCTTAGGATCTTGTAGCTGAAGTCCAACATGCATTATACTTGACTCTTTCAAACTTTAATGGAAACGTGGAAGATGAGAGTGACTTGGAGGGTCTTATAGAGCAACAATTTGAAGCACTGCAGAAGGCACTAAAGATACCTCATAAAGCATCTGAAGCTCGTTTAATGGTATCAAAAAAGTTTCTAACACTGTTTAGGACAGGTAAACTCGGTCCTTTTATACTTGATGACGTACCTGACACTACATCTTCTTAATGGAATTTCATATAGGTGTCATGAGAGCCCTTCTGTTTACGTCTTTTGGTTTATTTCTTATTTTTTTTAATGCAAAATCTTGTACTTCTTGCGTAATTATAGATGACAACTGACAAGTAGCTATATTTTTAAGAATGTGAGAAACTGAATGAAATTCTCAAATAAAACACTTCATGATACATGGTCTGCACGAATAAGATAGCTCTGAATTCAAACCAGAACAACAATTGAACATCAAGGCATGTGGGCATTTAGAATTTAGATTGAAATTTCTCAAGTAAAATGGGACGAATTGTAAATATACTTCATAAGCATTATCAGGCTATGTATTCTTCATACATTCATCCATATATCCACACACACACTCGGATACTGGAAAGCAGTCACATTAATTTTAATTCCCTTTAACAACACCCTCCAATCAGAAATGCACACACACATTATTCACATTATTGACCAAGGGACATATATTGAAACTCATGACGAACAATTGTTTGTACTTCAAATTAAACACCACACAACACCAACTTTAGCAACTAGGAAGTTGAGGCTTCGACTAGCTGCAGGCTTCTATCCTGGAGCATGCAACACAACTGCACAAGGAAATTTTAGATGAAGGGTAAGGCTCTTGTGGAGACGAACAAAATGAAAAAGAAATTAAATGTTGTGTTTATTCGTTTAGCTTTAAACTTACATAAATAATGATATATTAACACATAAAAATGTATATGCTCTTTTTTAAGATAAGAAAACGGGTGTACAGCATGCAAATTATTTAGTCTCAAGTCTAACATAACCAGCTTCTTGATTTAAAAAAAAAGAAGAAAGCATAAAATTATGGCCTTTTCTCGACACTGCTGGTTTCTCTTGTACACCTTACAAATAGTGTTGTATAACCTAATTTTATAGTCTGAAAACTAACCTTACAAATATGTAAATGCTTATGAGACATTATTATATATATATATATATATATATATATATATATATATTTGTCTGTTTTCTCTTCTATGGAACAAGAATCGCTTAAGTACGGTAATGTCAAAGTAAGATGAGGAGAAAAAAAAAAAGAAAGCAATGTTGAATCATTGCTATGCCATTCAGCTAGCTATTGTGTCCAATTATTGCCCTCTAAAGTAGTAAACTATGTTGATAATGTTTACCCTCTTCTAAACCTATATTCAAGAACCACGTACAGTAGAAGCTAGCACAAGTGGACTAGAGAAATTCAATAGTAAATGGGGAAAAAAAATTAATTGAAGATATGTAATCCCAATAGCATACTCTAACAGGTCTTCTCTCAGGAAGGAAAAAAAAAATTCATAAGGTCTGTGGATGGTTTAGATGATGAATCAGAGATGTACCTAATTATAAACAATAGAAATTAGACGTCTTTGTAAACTGTACCTAGTCATCTTCAGATTGAAGACCAAATATGGAGATTTTGAACATGAGCAATCTTTGGCCAATCCACACCGATTTCACGTTTGCATCTTTCCTCCAATACATTGCAATCAATGATTATCAGATGTTCTAGAGACGTGAGCCCTTGCATACCCTCTGGTAGAGACAACAATCCTGGACAACCTTTAATCATAAGCGTTTGGAGTGTGGTGAGTTGTTGCAGCCACTCTGGCAGCGCAACCAATTTGGGACAATTTACAATAAGCAAATGCTGCAGACCGTGAGCTCCTTGTAGCCATCGGGGCAAAGCAGTCATTTGCGGTAATTCACCAATAAGCAACGCTTGAAGACTCAAAGGCGCGATTTCGTCAGTTTCATTCACCAAGTCGAGTTGCTTACAATCATGAATCAACAAGATGCGTAATGTGGTACAAAATCCCATATCACGTGGCAAGGACTTCAAATTTTTACATTGGTGAATAGCCAAAATTCGTAAAGATCTCAAGCGTCCAATTCCATTCTCGGGAAAGCAGGTTTCTTTTGTGGTTACGGAAAGAGTTCGGAGGCTGACCAAGTTGCTTACATCTCTAGGTAACTCTTCAAGCTCTGAACATTTATCAAGAAGAAGGGTTTGTAGACTTTGCAGCTTGCAGATTGAATTAGGCAGTTTCTTGATCTTTTTGTTTCCATCTAAGCTGAGATATCTCAAATGCTTGAGGGTACCAATTGAACTTGGCAAAACCTCAAAAGATACATCACTTAAATTAAACAGTCGCAAGTACCTGAATCTCGAGATGCATGTAGAAAGGAAGGACTCCTCGATATTAGGCTCTTCATCTGTTTCATAATTGAGAAAAATACTCCTCACTTTTTTCAATTTCTGCAACATTGTTCTAATGTTTTGCCCATGGCAATCCTTCAAAAATATCCTCAAATGTCTCACATTTTGACGAGGCTCGGTTTTACCACCGGATTTTGCTATGAAGTATTCATGTTGAATGATTGAAGTTGCAAGATCATGAATTAAATCATGCATTTCAAATGCCTGATAGAAATTGAAATTTTTCTCTGCATCATCAAGATATTGAAAGAAGGATCTGCTGCATAGCTCATTGAAATATGATTTCCCAATCTCTTCCATCTCCTTATTGTCATTATGTGGCTGAATGATGCCGAGTGCCATCCAGATCATGATCATATCCAAGCTTACTCCTCGAACGTTCTTTGGAACAAGAGAACAATAAGCGAAACATTGTTTTAAGTATGGTGGCATTGTACTGTAGCTTAATCTTAGTGCAGATAAAATAGGATCATTATGCTCTCGTTCTAACTCCCATATCTCATTATCCCTAATATATATCCATTCACCTTCATCAGTTTTTGAATAAAGTAGACTCCCCAAAGTCTTCAACGCCAAAGGAACCCCGTTGCACTTTTCGACAATTTTGCAGCCGATAGCTTTTAGTTTTGGAGATTGTTCACCCCGTTGTTCATCGCCAAATGCGTACTTGAAAAACAAAGATCGGGACTCCTCCGCAGATAGACGTTTTAAATTATGCGCTTGGGTTGTGCCCATGACTGTGGCAACTTTAGAATTGCGAGTTGTCACTATGATTTTGCTTCCCTTAAGACATGTCGACAAACAAATCTCTCACCTCTTCCCACTTGCTACGATCTTCATTCCAGACATCATCCAAGACAAGCAAGAACTTTTTATCTTTTAGAGTGCTTCGTAAGAACATCTGCAACTGTTCCATGGACAAGTTACTGGTATTATTTGTTCTGTTCAGCGCTTGATCTATAGAGAAATTTCCATGGTTCGTACCATTGGTTGCACTTATAGCAGATTTGAGTATTTCTCTTGTTAATTCAACAACATTAAAATCTTGTTGCACACAGACCCACATTTTTAAACTAAAAGCTTCAGTAACTTGGTCGTCATTGTAAACTAACTTGGCAAGTGCAGTCTTGCCAAGACCCCCAATCCCAACTATTGGAATAACAGAGATATGATCAATGTTCTCCATTTTCATTAACGTGTTTATGATCTCTTCTTTATCAATATCTCTACCAATAATTTCTGAAGGCATAACAAAGGAATGTGTCATCTCCCTCCTCCCCTGTGTGATCCGCCTTTCATCCTGATGTTCTCTTAGATGCAAAGTAGACCTATCTTTATCAGCATGATCTAACTTTTGCCTTATCACCTTAATTTTATGACCAATGCTAAAGCGGAATGCAAGTGGATTGGACAGCGACAAGAAGCGGCGTACCTTTCGACCAATGCTTCCACGTGTTTTTACCACTTCCCTTCTGAGATGTTCGCACTCGAATTCACCCAGCACATCCTCAGCATCAAGGAGGACATCTTTAAGCTGCTCCAGCCAGACACCTAGTTGTTCGTTATGGTCCTGCTTCTTCTCGGCATCTAAGAGCACAGCTTTGATGGTGGACATGGTCTGTTCAAGCTTCTTCAGGTCGTCTTTCATGCCCCACGCCAAGCAAATCTCTTCATTGGCAACATCAACCAGCCTCTTCAGGACTTCTGTGGCCATGCCATAAAGGAAGTCCATGGTAAATTTTTGGGCAAGGTCTGGGAAGTTGTTTGATGTTTTTTGAGGACTGGAAATGATATGGGAACAGAAATTTTTGTGCTGTATGTGAAAAGGTTCAAAGCAATCAATGCCAACAAATTATCAATATGGCATTATGCACTTGCAATGTAAATTTTCATGACAAGTTGGGCAACATTTGAAGGCAAGTATAAACTTGTTTTTATCGAACATAATTCAGGACAAATGCTTGGAGTGTGTAGGGAAGAAAGTCTTCATTTTTATTCTCTTGCCTTGGTTATGTCTGAACGCATCCTTATCGTGCCGAATGGAACAATTTTTTTTTTTTTTTTTTTTCTATTCCCCATCTATGTCTTTGTCTCATATTATAATAGGCCATTTGAAAGAACAATTGAAATAATAAATTATCATTGTAAACAGTATAAAGCTCTCACATATTATAATCAAAAAAACAAAAAGCTCTCACATGCTGAAGTCTGAAATCAAAAAAATATTTTACCAATCGTTCTTCTAAATAGTATGTAGAGTGAAAATAGAGGTAATATATTCGTTACTTAATTCACAACCACTATATTCCTTTCTCTTGTAGTGTTTTAGTCCGTTCCGTTGCCTCCCTTTCGAGAAACGTACAATTTACTTGCTTACCAACAGCTTCTAGATATACCTTGTTACACATAATTTGCTTATTTCTCTCTGTCACTTTTGTGTTCTTTCCTTTATCCTTCTGTTTTCTCGATATTTTTTCCCCGTATCCCTGAATTTGGGATTATATTTTTTCTTTTGAGAGCAAGTACTTTTTCTTTTCGCTTTTCAACAATTTATTTTCTCTTATAAAAAAAAAAAAGAATGTGGGATTATTTATGTCACTATGGATTTCATTATTAACTCAGCGATAATTTTTAGGAGGAATATTGGTTATTAAACTGTCTTTGCAGTTTTTTTTGAACAAATTAGATGATATATTACTTTTTTACTATCACTATTATGTTCTACCACGTATTTTTTATTTATTTGATTTCTCTATTTTTGTTGGCTAAAAAGGCTAAAATATCTTTAGATAACACTTTTTTGCCTAATTATAATCCAAAATACTTGTAATCAATTATGTATTCATAAGTTTAAAAAATAGTTCATTTCAAACTTTCTCTTAAAATATAGTAAGATCGAAAGACAAAGTCAAAGAATTCCGATTTCTCAAATTGAAATAGTGTCTAGCCCAACCCACATCACATTCAAGTTGTCCTCTTGCCCGTCCATTATTGAAAAACTTTAGGCTTGGAGTCTAGGACAAAAATGTTGATGTCGACAGAATTGTTAAGGTTTGGAGTTATAGAGAATGTCAACAGATATTCCAAGAACAAAAGGATATCTTTAGAAAAACAAGAAACTTTTTCTTAAAATTTTAAGAAATGTTGAAACAATTTAATATTACTTAATTTAAACCAAGTAAACAATATAATTAACACATTTTTAATCTAATGTGAGAGTTTATCTCATAGTATGAAAGGAAATCATCATAATCATATTGATTTTGATTTTGATATTGTTATACATATTCAATAAAAAGAGGGTACAATAATATACAATAGGGTAACAATCTTGTGGATATATTGTATGAGAAACAACAATAATTCACACTAATAGATAAATGGTAGAAGTATACTACATCTATATTTAGATGATATAATGCTTAAAACTTTGTAGAAGAAAATGTATAGAATCTCATTGATATCTTTTTTGAAAAAAAAAGTTGAAGTTGTGAATGTAATTTTCAAAAAAAAAGAAAGAAAAAAATTAAAAATGAATTCTAGTACTAAAATCTTGAATGTTAAGTTCTGAATAGAGGTATCAAGTGGGTTCTTTACATGAATACCACAAAATCTATGTCATGAGAAAAAATATTTGTAAACAATACCACAGCCATATCATCGCACATTAGCACTATATTTGAAATACCAAATATAGCTTTAATATACTAATAGGTATCTAATGATACTGGTCAGTATTTACCAATTGGTATCTGCCGTTAGTGGCAACACTACCAGGCACACATGCTAAAAATTATGAAAACATAAAACAGTCACAAAATAAAAAATCTATCAAAAAAATCACATAAAAAAACCATAAATAAAACATAAAACAAGAATCATGAAACAAAAAGCTATAAAATTTGGAGACATGCATGCGTATAAGATACTCATCAGCATCGTATCAAGATCAATAGACCTTACCATGGTGAACTCAGATTTGTCTGCCATGGTCGGAGCTCGAACAGTTGCTTGGCAAACCTAGATCTAGACAGTGTTCAATGTGATGCCGTGACAGACTCCACTACAGTGATCTTGATCGAGGCAGCTCCTTCCCTCTCTCTCTCCCACCCTTTGCATATGCTGACTATAACGCTTAGCCTCTGGTCATCTTTGCAGTTCACGCTCCTCCATTCCAGACCTAGAGCCACATCGGCCACTGGGCAAGCTCAACCGTCTTCGAAGCGATCTCGATGCTTCTCGTTTAAAGAATGTTAAGCTTCGTCTTCGTTTGGAGGCCAATAAACCGATCAGCAAGGAGATCTAAGATCTTCGGCACATGGTGATTACTATGAATATAGAGTTATTTTATCCCTTTTATGCATTTAAAGTGTTTGGTCCTTAAAATTTTATTTTATTTTTTGTTATTTTAGCTATTTTATTAAATCTTAGTTATCTTTATTTTATCTGATATTATATTCTTATTTCTAGTATTATTTAGTTTATCTTAATTAATATTAATACATTTGCATATGTTTATTGTTGGGGAATTAGGCGTCTCCTAATTCTAAGGATCGCAAGAACGAACAATTGCAGAAAATAAATAGGAGAAAAGAAGAAAAAGAGACATCAAATTTTTATACAGGTTCGTCTAAAATTGAGACTACGTCTTGTTTCTGCCACTTGTAGATTCCACTATGATGAAGGAGATTACAGATTACAAGAGTAGTTTCTCACACACTCACAAACTGTGCTTACCAAAACTCTTTTCTATCTAACACCCTGTGGGAATTTTTCTCTCTCGAGGATGGAGCTCTCAAGAATTATGCCTCTCACAAAATTATGCCACTCACAATTTTCACACACTTGTCACACACACCCAACCCTAGCCACCTTGTGTCTATTTATAACCAAAGGAGGAGAAAAATAGTAACTAATGAAAAACCCTAGTGGTTTCCCATTTTTAGGGCCTTTGAATCCGTCTCTGACTCAAAAAATATCGCGCATCACAGTGCATCAGCGCCGCGACGCTCAAAACGAGCGCTGCGGCGCCCCCTACAGCACCTAGGTGCTCTTCTCCTGGCACCTAGGCTCCACCAAGTCTCGGCCTAGGCGTAATCCTCCTGGCGCCTAGGCGCTCTCCACATGGCGCCTAGGTGCCCTCATCCCAACGCCACGGCGCTCTTCTGCCAAAGCCGCAGCGCTTGCTCCTTGCCTCCGAGGACGTGTTTTTCTCCCTTTTTCTTCCTTTTGCTGGGTTGTCAACTTGATTTGGCTCCACATCTGCAACAATCTCCCACTTGGAGACTAATCAATCACCATGTCTCCCACTGCAGCGGTAACGACTTCTCACGCTTCATGGAGAAGTCCAACTGAAGTTACGCACAACTTTAGTTTCTCAATCGAAACCGTCTTGGTGAGCATATCTGCCAGATTCTGGCTCCCAAGAATCTTCTCAAGTTTCAACACTCCATCTTCCAAAGCCGACCTGATGAAGTGATACCGCAACTGTATATGCTTAGTCCTAGCATGAAATGTAGGATTTTTCACCAAATGAATGGCGCTCTGACTGTCACTATGTAATGCATTCCTTTCCTGCTTGTGACCCAGTTCTTCCAGAAACGACCGCAACCAAATCATCTCCTTGCTCACTTCTGTCATTGCCACATACTCTGCTTCTGTAGTAGAGAGTGCAACTATCTTATGCATCTTCGAGACCCAACTAATTGCAGTGCCACCCAAAGTGTAGACATAACCGGTGGTACTCTTTCTTCCATCAATATCTCCAGCCATATCAGCATCAACATAGCCCTGTAGTCCCAAGTCTGACTTCTTGAAACATAATGCTAAACCCACAGTACCTCTCAGATATTTGAGAATCCACTTTACTGCCTCCCAACGCTGTTTTCCTAGATTACTCATGTACCTACTCACAACTCCCACTGCATGTGCAATGTTCGGTCTGGTACAAACCATGGCATACATGAGACTGCCTATAGCGGAAGCATAAGGCACCTTGGTCATGTAGTCTCGTTCCTGCTCTATGGTCGGTGATTGCTCCTTTGATAACTTGAAGTGACTGGCCAAAGGAGTATTCACAGGCTTCGCATTACCCATGTTGAATCTGCTTAGCACCTTTTCAACATATTCTTCCTGTGACAGTTTCAGACTGTTACGGTTCCTCGTTATTCTCATCCCAAGGATTTGTTTTGCAGCACCCAAATCCTTCATTGCAAACTCCTTAGACAGCTCCTTCTTCAACTTGTCAGTTTCCTGTTTGCAACCTCCTGCTATCAGCATATCATCGACATATAGCAACAGTATGATGTAAGAATCACCAAAATTCTTCACATAACAACAATGATCTCCCTGACAGCTCAAGAAACCGTTGCTGCACATGAACCAGTCAAACTTCTTGTACCACTACCTAGGAGCTTGTTTGAGGCCATACAAGCTCTTCTGAAGTTTGCACACCAAGTTCTCCTTACCTGGTACTTCAAAACCTTGTGGGTGCTTCATGTAGATCTCCTCCTTCAAATCACCATGGAGAAAAGCTGTCTTCACATCCAACTGTTTCAAGAACAAGTCCTCATTAGCCACTAGCGCAAGTATCGTCCTAATCGTGGTTAGCTTCACCACCGGAGAAAAGATCTCTTTGAAGTCGATGCCTTCTTTCTAGTGAAAGCCTTTTACCACCAACCTTGCCTTATACCTTTTGCTGCCATCAGATTCATCTTTAATCCAGTATACCCACTTATTGTGCAAGGACTTTTTACCCTGTGGTAACTTTACCAGTTGCCATGTCTGATTGGACATTAAGGAATCCATCTCATCCCTCATGGCTAACTCCCACTTGACTGAATCTCCAGCCTCCACGGCTTCATCATAGCTCTCTGGCTCACCTCTGTCGGTCAACAAGATGTAATGCAGAGATGGGGAGTATCTCTGCGGCGGTCTAATGGTCTTGCTAGACCTCCTGACTGGTGTGGCAGGAGTCCTCTGGTTTCCTTCTAGAGCTGTGTCTTCTTGGTCATCAACTTCTGGATTCTCCACATCCACTTCAGGAAGATCCTTCAATGGAATCACCTCAGGCTTCTTGTCTTCAGAACCTGAACCCCTAGAGTCTGTGCTGTCTCTGTCTTTGTACAAAACACCTTCATTGAAGATCACATCCTTGCTCCTGATAATCTTCTGACTTTGGTCATCCCAGAGACGATAACCAAACTCAAGTCTGCCATAGCCAACCAGAAAACACTTCTTTGACTTGGCATCCAGCTTACTTTTAGCAGCAGAATCAATGTGTGCATTGGAAACACAACCAAACACTCTCAAGTAAGAGAGATCAACCTGTTTATGGCTCTAGACTTCTTCTGGTAGCTTGAACTTCAGCGGTGTGCATGGACCTCTGTTGATTAGATGAGCGGCTGTGTTAATTGCCTCAACCCAAAACATCTTTGGCAGCCCTGCATGCAACCTCATGCTTCTAGCACGCTCGTTTAAAGTCATGTTCATCCTCTCAGCTACCCCATTCTGTTGTGGTTTCCCTGGAATGGTCTTCCTCATCTTTACCCCATTCTCAGCACAGTACTGCCTGAAATCTTCATCTAAGTACTCTCCCCCATTGTCAGATTGCAAGCACTTTACCTTCAAATCTGTTTCGTTCTCCACCATGGCTTTCTATCTCTTGAAAGCATCATAGACATCAGATTTTTTTTTTCAGAAAGTAAACCCATACCTTCCTGCTTGAGTCATCTATGAACGTCACATAATAGTTAGCGCCACCAAGAGAAGTCACCGGCGCAGGCCCCCACACATCTGTGTGAACTAGCTCCAATTTCCTGGACTTAGGCTCTCTACCCATCTTTGAGAAACTGACTCTTTCTGTTTACCAAAGATGCAGGCTTCACATAAACTATGATCAACAGTTTTTAAACTCGGCAGTTTTCCTTTGCAGTGAAGCACCTTCATACCTTTCTCACTCATGTGACCGAGCTTATAATGCCATAGCTCGGTATTGGCAGCAGAATCAGCTACTGCTATGGTATCTCTGCAGCTAGAGTTCATATAGAGAGTTCCAGCCTTGCGTCCCCGAGCAATAACCATCGCTCCTTTCGTGACTTTCCAACCTCCACAATTAAAGGTCACTTTATGTCCTTCATCATCCAGTTGCCCCACCGAAATCAAGTTGCCCATTAGTTTAGGAACATGTCTCACCTTATGAATCTTCCACAAAGACCCATTAGGCATTTTTAAACTGACATCTCCAATGCCAACAATATCTAAAGGTTCTCCATTAGCGAGATAAACCTTACCATGATTTCCAGCAACATAATTCTCTAGGACATGATGGTATGCAGCGGTGTGGAATGATGCTCTTGAGTCTATATGCAGTGGTGTGGAATGATGCTCCTGAGTCTATCACCCACGAATCAAAAGAACTGTCAACAGACAAGATTAAGGCATCCTGTTGCTCTTCAGTGGCGGCGTCAACTATGTCATTGGTCTTGTCTTCGTTCTTCCTTAGAGCCCTACAGTTCTTTTTCAAGTGGCCCGTCTTTCTACAATTCCAACACTCCATGGTCCTACCGTTCCTTGACTTGCTTCTTCCATTCCTAGACTTGCCTCTCCTGCCATTATCCCTGTTGGATTGCCTGTCAAGTTTCCTGCCCCTATTATCAACATTAAGGGCTGAGTTCAACGAAGAGGCTTCTCCTGAGTCCTTCCTGCTAACTTCTTCTGCCAGAATGGAGTTTCTGACATCAACAAACTTCAGTTTGGCATTCTCAAGCGAATTTGTAATGGCCACCCTCATAGGTTCCCAACTATTCGGTAACGAGGCCAAGAGGATTAGAGCATTGATCTCATCATCGAATTTAATTTCTACCGAGACCAATTGGTTCAGGACGGTGTTGAAACTATTCAGGTGCTCTACCACCGAGGTACCTTCAGGCATCTTTAAATTAAAGAGCTTCTTCATGAGATGTACCTTGTTATTGGCTGAGGGCTTCTCATACATCTCTGATAGAGCCTTTATCATTCCTGCTGTAGTAGTCTCCTTCGCAACGTTGTGGGCAACGTTCTTTGATAAGGTCAAACAGATCACACCGAGCACCTGTCTATCAAGGAGATTCCACTCCTCATCCTTCATGCCTTCGAGCTTATTACCCAAGGGCAAGTGCAGCTTCCTGCTGTAGAGGTAGTCTTTACTTGCATCCTCCAATAGGAAAAATCTGAACCATCAAATTTGATGATACCGGCTGCCATACCTTCTTCTTCAGTCATCGTTCTTGATCAAAACCTCCTCTCTGATACCAGTTGTTGGGGAATTAGGCATCTCCTAATTCCAAGGATCATAAGAATGAACAATTGCAGAAAATAAATAGGAGAAAAGAAGAAAAAGAGACATCAAATTTTTATATAGGTTCGTCCAAAATTGAGACTACGTCCTATTTCTACCGCTTGCAGATTCCACTATGATGAAGGAGATTACAGATTACAAGAGCAATTTCTCACACACTCATAAACTGTGCTTACCAAAACTCTCTTCTATCTAACACCCTGTGGGAATTTTTCTCTCTCAAGTATGGAGCTCTCAAGAATTATGCCTCTCACAAAATTATGCCACTCACAATTTTTACACACTTTTTACACACACCCAACCCTTGCCACCTTGTGTCTATTTATAACCAAAGGAGGAGAAAAATAGCAACTAATGGGAAACCCTAGTGGTTTCCCATTTTTAGGGCCTTTGAATCCGTCTCTGACTCAAAAAATATCGCGCATCATAGTACGTCAGCGCCGCGGTGCTCGAAACAAGCGCTACGACGCCCCCTGCAGCGCCTAGGCGCTCTTCTCCTGGCGCCTAGGCGCCACCAAGTCTCAACCTAGGCGTAATCCTCCTGGCGCCTAGGCGCTCTCCACATGGCGCCTAGGCGCCCTTGTCCTGGCGCCTAGGCGCTCTGCACTTGGCGCCTAGGCGCCCTCATCCCAGCGCCGTAGGGCGCCACGGCGCTCTTCTGCAAGAGCTGCGGCGCTTGCTCCCTACCTCTGAGGAGGCGTTTTTCTCCCTTTTTCTTCCTTTTGCTGGGTTGTCGACTTGATTTGGCTCCACATCTGCAACATTTATTTAGTTTTCCCTCTAAATAATCCATTTTTACTCTTTTGTATAGATAAACTTGAGAAATTAGGCAAAAAAGCAGATTAAGGAGGCAAAAAGGAGGCTTTGAAGTAGCAATCCACACCCTAGTGCCATATAAGAAACTGTGCCCCCTCGTGGTGTCGCAGAACACGGGCGCCCCGCACCAACCAAAGCCCACAGCTGCTTGAGAAATCTATTAGGGCTGCGGCAAAGCTAAAGCTTGTGGCTGTACTAGATTTAAGCCTGCAGTAGCGCATGTGCCTTTTTGGCTCGACTCTAAATTTTTGAACACGCATGGCCATTAAATCTTCTTTTCCCCCCAACGCACGCTTGCTCTGACTCTAAATGGGTACTGATTTTGAGGATGATTTAAGGAAGAATTATCCAAGTGTTTGGAGACCTATAAATGCCTCTTTTCTAGGGTTTAGGAGGCGGTGGTGAAGAGCTAGAGGAACATTTGGAGAGAAAAAATCTTTGGTACTATTTTTGGTCTCTATTTTAAGAGGGATTCCCCCATCTTGTAAATAAATAAAATTATAGTTAGTTTTTGTGTTTGATTTTTGTGTTAGTTTTAGATTAGCTATTTTATTTTTCTTTTGAAGACATCATTAAATGGTATTTTGGAGCTACAAAGAGGAGGAAAAAGATTAAGAAGATGATTTTGGAGCTTGTGACAAATCCTTTTGGTGATTTCTTTTTTATTTTCTTTTTTTAAATCTTTGTATATTCTAAGAATGCTTCATTATTGGTATTGTTTAATTTTATTTGTGATTATTTGTAGTTAAATTTCTTACTTTAGAGGGCTATGGACCCATGTTGAGATTGTTTTTGGTTTCTTGCCTTGGATTAATGCAAGTTGATTTCCATTTTCTATTTATTTGTGTTTCCTTGATTTTAATGCCTCTAATTGCTTGATCACCAATTAGTTAACTTTGTATTTACAATTAGTAGTTACAAAAGGAGGATTCTAAATATGTGTTTAGGAAATACAACCTAAAGATTTATGAAGTTGAGAGACCTATAATTTTCTTTGTGAGTAATTATTAGAACTTGCTTAACGAGTCCTTAATAATTGATTTTAAATAGTGATATTGAAATTAATTATTTTGGGTATTCTTCAATTGAGTACTTAAGAGAGAAAAAACTGAGATACATAAGTGTTTGTAGCCAATAAATTAGGAAAATTAATTTGTCAACAATCTAGATAATTACCAATGAAAATGGAAACTTGGTGAAATAGTTCCTCTATATCCGTTTTATTATTATTTATTTTTATTTTAGTTTGTAGATTTCATTTTTTATTTTTTTTTTAATTTCATCTATCCAAATAATTTTAGAGTTAATCTAAGTTCGATACTTAACTAAAATTAAACAAAATCCTAGTGAGAACAATATCTGTACATCGATACATTTTATTATTTATAAGATTCTGTGCACTTGCGAATTCAATGCAACACATGGCTGGATTTGTTTTTGTTAAAAAAAAGATTAAATGTTGCATCCTTGTTGGATGCAACAAAAAAATAATAATAATCCTAAATTAATATTAAAATAATATTAAAATAAATATAAAAAAATCATAAATAATGTCTTATTAACACTATAAATATGTGTATTCTCCCCTTTGTCTCTCATGGGCTTTTCTCTAGCCCCATTTCTTCACTTTTTTCTCAACTGTTGAGTTAGACTCAGCAGTACCCTATTTTGGGAAGAGATGCTGTTAGGGTACTCCTCCGACCATACTTTTAATATTAAAATAATGTCTAAATTAGTATAGAAAGTTTAGTGAGGCATAAAGATGATTTTGCATGCTTAGTATTATGGTATGGTTTTTAACTCTATATCTGCTTGTAATGTTAATATTTTTATGAAATAAATTATATTTTTCAAGCTTTTAGTAATTATTGTTAGTATTGTTATGCTGCCTATTTTTACATAAATTCAATCATGCTTTATTTTTGTAATTTAATTATATTACGTAATTAATAATCATAAAATAATGCTTAATTTTTTTAAATGTCTTTTACTATAATATGACTTGTTATGTTATCAATTGTAGATATTTCATAAGACGTGGCTCTATCAAAATTAATATAAAAATTTATTCCATTTAAATATAATAATTTTGATTAGTTATTATCTTTTCTATATTAAAATTATGTCAATTATAATTGTAGTAACAAAGGTTATAATTCCCATAATTAGTGCACCAAATTATTAGTGAGATCTGATCATTTTGCTCGTTTCATAGGATAATATTTACTGTATTATAGCTTGCTATATTGTCGTTTTGGATTGACTTATAAAATTAATAAAAGTGTTTGCAATTAATGAGACAAAATATAATAAATCAAATACTTTAGATAACTATTTAGAGTTAAAATTTCATATCAGTTACAAAACATACAAGAGATTCTTAAAGCATTATCGTTTTAATTTTATGTTTTAAAATTTTATTTTAAAATCTTCAAACATATTTGTTTTCTTTTGTTTTGTTTTAAAAAATCCTTTGCTATTTTTAACCGAACATTTTCAATCTTTCAAAAACTCACTTCTTTGTGGATACGACAATCTTTCTATACTACAAATATCCATGTTTAAAGAATCACTTTTGGGCAATACAATAGGTAGATATGAGAGAGCCCACTTGTTGGAAACAAAGTGCGCAGCGGAATTTTAAAAAATTTTCATCAGAGTAATTTCCAAAACACAAGTTTGACATGTTATATGTATAAATTAGACAGATCTTACTAACCTCAGTGTGTCGAAGAACCTCCGCAACCTGTGTAGAGAAGTAACGTTCCAAAAGAGCCTCAACCAACTGGTCTTCTTTGCTATTCTCTATCCACAACCGGAGTGAGTGTGGGCTCACACGTACAGCTCTTCCACCGGTGACTCTCCTTCCAACCAATAGAGAGAACCCAAAGCTAGTGCTCGTGATTTGTGAACAAAAGCTCTCAAGGAGTTTTTAGATGCTCACTAGAAGAGTATCACTCTTAATCTCTCAAATTGATCTCTATTGATCTGAGTAAATCATGAGACTCACTCCCTTTATATAGCTATTGGTCCTAGGGTCAGTCCATATCATATTAGGTCTCAAAAACTCGAAACAGAATCAAGTTCAGATCAATATCAGATAAAATCCACGTGAAAACGCGTAATCTTATCTCCTGCTGATCGGCAGGCCGAACATTGTGATCGGCAAGCCGATCAGGCCAGTTCGGCAGGTCGAACATGTCATCCGGCAGGCCGAACTCTCGAGAAAAAATCTCCGCGAATCTTTTATTTTCCACCCGAGATTCTAAAGGATAAAGTCTCAGTTTTGATTCAAATAACCCAATAGAGAAGTTATCTGATCAAAACAAACTTTATCAAGATAATCTCTAAGAAAATAAATCAATTCACAATAATTCTACAAGTTTATCTTGTTCTGATTTGTCCAAAATTAAAACAACCGATAAACAGACAAGAATTATCTGATCGCAATAATTCAACAAGTTTATCTTGAACTAATTTCTTGCAAAATTAATTCAACTGATAAACAAACATGAATTATTTGATTCTTACAAATTTTAAACCAATCTGATAAATCCGACATAAGTCACCAATTATTGGAAAAGCACGCCGTGTCGTTACAGGATTTTGTGAGCTAGCAAAGGGGACCAAAATGGACCTATAAAGTTCAAGCTCATGATAATTATGAAACCCAATATCCCAAATATATATTTCACAATTATCAACTCCAACGCTACTCCACTAAAAGCTTGGAGCTGCACTCTCGAACTTTATAGAATTACGAAGCTCATGTAGCTAAGTCTCCATGATATATCATAGTGTATCGTATCCCCATATAATAATCCATAACCGGCTTAAGGACAAGTTCTGTCTTACTTTCCCAATTATTTTTACCTTACGTTCCATTGTCTCACCATTAAAAAACTTACCATCTAAAGATAGTATACCATTCGGTTACACCTATGTATCTAAATGGTTGAGCGCTCCAGTTTTTCAATTGCAGGACAACGCATATAAAAGGATATTATTGCTCCTAAAGAGGAGCTATGGATTCCATATCTTTGAATAACAAGTCTACGCTATCAAGAGTCACGCCTCCAACGTACCGGCATGCATACCACTATAGAGATGTGGGAGTCACCCATTGGTACATCAAAAGACACAAGTCGAGACAACGGGCCCACTATTCATCTCAGGATTAAGATACAATACAAATGACTGTCTGAAGTGAATCGATTTGCCAAGACAGAATTATTAATCCAAATCAATTCACTTTATGTCCCGATCCAACACATCGTCACCTATGACAACATGCCAATATTTCTATTCACAGAGTCCAACTCCGATGGCCAAGACAAACCATCTCCTAAAAGGGATATAGACAACATAACAATCTTTACATGAATAAAGCGCCCAACTTTATTCCCTCGATTGCGGATCATATGTTTTAGATCATCGCCTTAAGAATCGTATCTTCCGCATAATCAGTCCATCATATGCCCAATTCTTAAGGTTTAGACTGACAGTCTCAGACTACTGTTTGCTTATCATACATTCAACAATATGAACGTAAAGAGGACAAGATTTGGTATATATATAAATGAATAAATTCTTTATTGATAAAAATGTCTCCAAAAACGTATTACATTTTTACTCCTTAGGGCATACATGTCTAACAATCTCCCACTTGCACTAAGTGAGTAAATACAGCAAATTTCGCATCCCTATAGCTTCCACATGCCTCTCGAAGACTCTCCCAGTAAGTGTCTTCGTAAATGGATCAGCTAAATTGTCCTCTGACGCGATCTTGCACACCGTGACATGCCCGCCCTCAACGAAGTCCTTTATCACATGATACTTCCGATCAATATGCTTACTCTTCTTGTGAAATCTTGGTTCCTTAGCATTAGCTACCGCCACACTGTTATCACAGTATAGTGATACCGCTTTATCCATACCAGGAACTACCTCAAGATCCCCAAGGAACTTAAGGAGCCACACTGCTTCTTTCGAAGCATCACTAGCCGCCACATATTCGGCCTCCATTGTTGAATCCGAAGTGCAATCTTGCTTCGTACTTCTCCAACTGATGGCACCGCTGCCCAGAGTAAACACAAACCCCGAAGTCAATTTCCTAGAATCCAGACAGGATTGAAAATCTGAATCAGTGTATCCTAGAGGAGTCAAGTCCTCACCCGAATACACAAGCATATAACCTCGAGTCCTTCTCAAGTACTTGAAACTATGCTTTACCGCAACCCAATGGTTCGGTCCTGGATCTGCCTGAAATCGACTTACAATCCCGACCGCATAGCTAATATCCGGTCGAGTGCAAAGCATGGTATACATGAGACTACCTACTGCCGAAGCATAAGGTACCTTCTTCATGTATTCTCTTTCTTCATAAGACTTTGGTGAGTCTTTCTTAGAAAGAGTAATTCCAGACCTAGATGGTTACCCACCTTTCTTGGAATCCTACATTGCAAACCTCCTGAGAATTTTATCTATGTAGCTGGCCTGAGACAAAGCTATCATTTTGTTCTTCCTATCCCGAAAGATCTGGATATGGAGAACAAAAGTAGCCTCACCTAAGTCTTTCAGGTCAAACTGCTTGGTCAACCATAATTTGACCAATGACAATGCCCCAACATCATTGCCAATTAGCAGAATGTCATCTACATAGAGCAGTAGAAAAACTACCTTCCCATCCTTAATGTGTTTGTAAACACATGGTTCATCCACGTTTTGTGAGAACCCATAAGTCTTGATCACTTGATCAAATCTTATGTTCCAAGAACAGGAAGCCTGCTTAAGTCCATAAATTGACTTTAGCAGCTTAAAAACCTTACCCTCTTAACCCGCGACCTTGAACCCGTCTGGTTGTTCCATATAAATGGACTTATCAAGATAGCCATTCAGAAAAGCCGTCTTGACATCCATCTGCCAAATCTCATAATCGAGAGCGGCAGCTATGGACAAGAGAATCCGGATGGACTTAAGCATGGCTACAGGCGAAAAGGTTTCCTTATAATCGATTCCTTCCTTTTGCGTATAACCCTTAGCTACCAGTCTAGCCTTAAAGGTTTCAACCTTTCCATCCACTCCTCTTTTCCTCTTGTAGATCCACTTACACCCTATGGATTTTAGCCCTTCGGGAATATCCACAAGCTCCCAGACCCGATTAGTCTCCATAGACTTCATCTCTATGTTCATGGCCTCTGTCCAGAGTTTTGAATCAACATCCTCCATAGCTTCTGCGTAAGTATAAGGATCCCTATCAGTTCATTCGGTTCAGCCAAAAAGACCTCCCCATTGAACATATACCTCTCAGGTTGACGCCCGATCCTCCCACTACACCAAACCCCTTGAGGTTGTTGTTTAGGTTTGTTTGGTTTTTCTACACCGATCGGAATGGTTTCGTTCGAAACCTCCAGAGTGAACGAATCACCCCTTAACTCCTCAAGCACCACTTTGCTTCGAGGTTTAAAGTCGTCCATGTAACTCTCCTCAAGGAAAGTTGCATTAGTTGAAACCACGACTTTATTTTCCTTTGGGTTATAAAAATAACCCCCTTTAGTCCCTTTTGGATATCCTACAAACACACAAACTTTCGAACGTGCTTCCAACTCGTTTGGATCCTTAAACAGGACATGAACTGGACATCCCCATATGCGAATATGGTTTAAGGATGTCTTCCGTCTTGTCCACAACTCGTGAGGAGTTTTAGGGACCGATTTTGAAGGCACATTGTTTAAAAGATAACATGCGGTTTGTAGTGCATATCCCCAAAAGGATAAAGGCAATGATGAATAACTCATCATGGACCGAATCATGTCCAACAAAGTCCTATTTCTTCTCTCTGCTACGCCATTCTGCTGTGGAGTGTTCGGCGCAGTCAAATGGGATAAGATCTCATTCTCTAACAAGTGTCCCAAGAACTCATCAGAAAGGTATTCCCCACCTCGATCAGATCGAAGTGCCTTTATGGGTCTACCCAATTGCTTTTCCACTTCAACCCGAAACTCCCTGAACTTATCATAAGTTTCGCTTTTGTGGTGCATCAGGTACACATACCCATATCTTGAGTAATCGTCAATAAAAGTGATGAAGTACTCATACCCTCCTCGTGCCCGGATGTTTATCGGTCCGCAAACATCACTATGCACAAGTTCTAGAACCCCTTTGGCCCTATTGTCCTTAGACCCGTATGGTCATTTGGTCATTTTACCCTCCAAACAAGATTCACATTGAGGTATAGATTCTACCTTTAAGTGACTTAAAGGTCCATCCCTTACCAACCTTTGAATCCTATTCAGGTTAATATGGCCAAGGCGCAAATGCCAAAGATAAGTCTTATTAGAGTGAGAAGTTTTAAGTCTTTTTGAGTCATTATCATTTATCTCAGCATTAAGCAATAAGTCCATCTTAGGTTTGATAAAATATAGATTATTTTGCATCCATCCAGAACAGATAAAAGATTTATTTTTACGAATCACCACTTTTTCATTAAAAGATACCACGTAGGAGTCTTTAAATAAAGAAGATACAGAAATTAAATTCCTTTTAAATTTAGGAACATAAAAACAATCTTGCAAAATTAAATTCCTATAATTATCAAAATAAAGATGGACATCTCCCACTGCTTCCGCTGAGACCAAGGATCCATCGCCCATCTGAAGCGTTAAGTCTTCACGAAGTAGACTTCTCGTTTCTTTGAATCCCTGCAGAGAAACACAAACATGATTAGTTGCACCGGAATCTATGACCCAGATGTCACTGGATTCCTCAACCAAACAAGTTTCTAAATATAGAAGATCACACCTACCTCCCTTGTTAAGGAAGTCCTTGCAATGCTTCTTTATATGTCTGACTTTACCACAGAAGAAGCACTTCAGCTTCTTTGGGTTCTTCTTCTTCTTCTTCTTGCTCTTGGTAGCAGCAGGAATAGAAGACTTCCCACTTTTGACCCGTTGCTTCTTTCCATTCCCAGAGTTAGAATTGGAACTAGAAGCAGCTACCATGTTGGCTTCTCCACCAGCAGGAGACTCCCTGATCAGCAGTTCGAACTCCTGTAACTGTTTCATCAGTTCTGTCAATGTCATATCCCGTCTATTGCTTAGATTAAAAGTAGCTCTAAACGGAATAAATTCCTTAGACAGAGTCTCAAAGACCATAGTCATCTGAGTTTCAGCATCGATGTCGGCTCCATTAGTTTGAGCCTCAACGAGGTAACCCATGACCAACATCATATGCTCCTTTACAGATGTCCCCGGCCTCTGTCTACAGTTTAAGAGTTTCCGAAGCGCTCCTTGCGGCTTTGTTATGGCCTGGCCTCCAAACATGTCCTCAAGATTATCCAAGATCTGCTTCGCAGTCTCATAATCCTGATGTTGAACCTGCAGCACGTTGTTCATGCTAGCCATAACATAACAGCGGGCCTGATCATTAGCATCTTTCCAGCGGTCGTACGCTTGAAATTGCTCATTACTTGAGTCTCCCGTAGGCTCGGGAGGACAAGGAGTTGTCAGAACATATTTCAGTTTCTCAAAGGAAAGGACGATGTCCAGGTTCCGTTTTCAATCGTTATAATTCTCACCGGTTAATTGGTTTTTGTCAAGTATCAATGATAAAACGTTTTTAGACATTTTCAATCTACAATAAAGAATCATATACCAAACATAAGCAAACATATATAATAATTTAGTAAGATAACACAATCATATAAAATCATACAAAAGTGTTTATGTGTCAAAACCTTAAAAATATCACAACCTTACAACGATAATTCCCAACTCAGAATTTAACAAGCTCCTAAGGTAGTCATGCCAAATTCAATCAGGAACACGGATCCCCTCCTGATTAATATATGTCATCTAGGACCCGAATGATCCAGCATATACTAATAATCGTTTCTTTGGCCATTAATTTTATTAACAGAGCTCCTAGGGGAGGTTAATAATAAAATTAACGTGAGTGTATAACCACCGTTTCAATATTTTATCCATGAGATGTACCTTCAGCGGTGTGCATGGACTTCTGTTGATTAGATGAGCGGCTGTGTTAATTGCCTCAACCCAAAACATCTTTGGCAGCCCTGCATGCAACCTCATGCTTCTAGCACGCTCGTTTAAAGTCATGTTCATCCTCTCAGCTACCACATTCTGTTGTGGTTTCCCTGGAATGGTCTTCCTCATCTTTATCCCATTTTCAGCACAGTACTGCCTGAAATCTTCATCTAAGTACTCTCCCCCATTGTCAGACTGCAAGCATTTTACCTTCAAATCTGTCTCGTTCTCCACCATGGCTTTCCATCTCTTGAAAGTATCATAGACATCAGATTTTTTTTTTCAGAAAGTAAACCCATACCTTCCTGCTTGAGTCATCTATGAATGTCACATAATAGTTAGCGCCACCAAGAGAAGTCACCGGCGCAGGCCCCCACACATCTATGTGAACTAGCTCCAATTTCCTGGACTTAGGCTCTCTACCCATCTTTGAGAAACTGACTCTTTCTGTTTACCAAAGATGCAGGCTTCACATAAACTATGATCAACAGTTTTTAAACTCGGCAGTTTTCCTTTGCAGTGAAGCACCTTCATACCTTTCTCACTCATGTGACCGAGCTTATAATGCCATAGCTCGGTATTGGCAGCAGAATCAGCTACTGCTATGGTATCTCTGCAACTAGAGTTCATGTAGAGAGTTCCAGCCTTGCGTCCCCGAGCAATAACCATCGCTCCTTTCGTGACTTTCCAACCTCCACAATTAAAGGTCACTTTATGTCCTTCATCATCCAGTTGCCCCACCGAAATCAAGTTGCCCATTAGTTTAGGAACATGTCTCACCTTATGAATCTTCCACAAAGACCCATTAGGCATTTTTAAACTGACATCTCCAATGCCAACAATATCTAAAGGTTCTCCATTAGCGAGATAAACCTTACCATGATTTCCAGCAACATAATTCTCTAGGACATGATGGTATGCAGCGGTGTGGAATGATGCTCTTGAGTCTATATGCAGTGGTGTGGAATGATGCTCCTGAGTCTATCACCCACGAATCAAAAGAACTGTCAACAGACAAGATTAAGGCATCCTGTTGCTCTTCAGTGGCGGCGTCAACTATGTCATTGGTCTTGTCTTCGTTCTTCCTTAGAGCCCTACAGTTCTTTTTCAAGTGGCCCGTCTTTCTACAATTCCAACACTCCATGGTCCTACCGTTCCTTGACTTGCTTCTTCCATTCCTAGACTTGCCTCTCCTGCCATTATCCCTGTTGGATTGCCTGTCAAGTTTCCTGCCCCTATTATCAACATTAAGGGCTGAGTTCAACGAAGAGGCTTCTCCTGAGTCCTTCCTGCTAACTTCTTCTGCCAGAATGGAGTTTCTGACATCAACAAACTTCAGTTTGGCATTCTCAAGCGAATTTGTAATGGCCACCCTCATAGGTTCCCAACTATTCGGTAACGAGGCCAAGAGGATTAGAGCATTGATCTCATCATCGAATTTAATTTCTACCGAGACCAATTGGTTCAGGACGGTGTTGAAACTATTCAGGTGCTCTACCACCGAGGTACCTTCAGGCATCTTTAAATTAAAGAGCTTCTTCATGAGATGTACCTTGTTATTGGCTGAGGGCTTCTCATACATCTCTGATAGAGCCTTTATCATTCCTGCTGTAGTAGTCTCCTTCGCAACGTTGTGGGCAACGTTCTTTGATAAGGTCAAACAGATCACACCGAGCACCTGTCTATCAAGGAGATTCCACTCCTCATCCTTCATGCCTTCGAGCTTATTACCCAAGGGCAAGTGCAGCTTCCTGCTGTAGAGGTAGTCTTTACTTGCATCCTCCAATAGGAAAAATCTGAACCATCAAATTTGATGATACCGGCTGCCATACCTTCTTCTTCAGTCATCGTTCTTGATCAAAACCTCCTCTCTGATACCAGTTGTTGGGGAATTAGGCATCTCCTAATTCCAAGGATCATAAGAATGAACAATTGCAGAAAATAAATAGGAGAAAAGAAGAAAAAGAGACATCAAATTTTTATACAGGTTCGTCCAAAATTGAGACTACGTCCTATTTCTACCGCTTGCAGATTCCACTATGATGAAAGAGATTACAGATTACAGGAGCAGTTTCTCACACACTCACAAATTGTGCTTACAAAAACTCTCTTCTATCTAACACCATGTGAGAATTTTTCTCTCTCAAGGATGGAGCTCTCAAGAATTATGCCTCTCACAAAATTATGCCACTCACAATTTTTGCACACTTTTCACACACACCCAACCCTAGCCACCTTGTGTCTATTTATAACCAAATGAGGAGAAAAATAGCAACTAATGGGAAACCCTAGTGGTTTCCCTTTTTAGGGCCTTTGAATCCGACTTTGACTCAAAAAACATCGCGCAACACAGCGCGTTAGTGCCGCGGCGCTCGAAACGAGCGCTACGACGCCCCCTACAGCGCCTAGGCGCTCTTCTCCTGGCGCCTAGGCGCCACCAAGTCTCAACCTAGGCGTAATCCTCCTGGCGCCTAGGCGCTCTCCACATGGCGCCTAGGCGCCCTTGTCCTGGCGCCTAGGCGCTCTGCACTTGGCGCCTAGGCGCCCTCATCCCAGCGCCGTAGGGCGCCACGGCGCTCTTCTGCAAGAGCTGCGGCGCTTGCTCCCTACCTCTGAGGAGGCGTTTTTCTCCCTTTTTTCTTCCTTTTGCTGGGTTGTCGACTTGATTTGGCTCCACATCTGCAACATTTATTTAGTTTTCCCTCTAAATAATCCATTTTTACTCTTTTGTATAGATAAACTTGAGAAATTAGGCAAAAAAGCAGATTAAGGAGGCAAAAAGGAGGCTTTGAAGTAGCAATCCACACCCTAGTGCCATATAAGAAACTGTGCCCCCTCGTGGTGTCGCAGAACACGGGCGCCCCGCACCAACCAAAGCCCACAGCTGCTTGAGAAATCTATTAGGGCTGCGGCAAAGCTAAAGCTTGTGGCTGTACTAGATTTAAGCCTGCAGTAGCGCATGTGCCTTTTTGGCTCGACTCTAAATTTTTGAACACGCATGGCCATTAAATCTTCTTTTCCCCCCAACGCACGCTTGCTCTGACTCTAAATGGGTACTGATTTTGAGGATGATTTAAGGAAGAATTATCCAAGTGTTTGGAGACCTATAAATGCCTCTTTTCTAGGGTTTAGGAGGCGGTGGTGAAGAGCTAGAGGAACATTTGGAGAGAAAAAATCTTTGGTACTATTTTTGGTCTCTATTTTGAGAGGGATTCCTCCATCTTATAAATAAATAAAATTATAGTTAGTTTTTGTGTTTGATTTTTGTGTTAGTTTTAGATTAGCTATTTTATTTTTCTTTTGAAGACATCATTAAATGGTATTTTGGAGCTACAAAGAGGAGGAAAAAGATTAAGAAGATGATTTTGGAGCTTGTGACAAATCCTTTTGGTGATTTCTTTTTTATTTTCTTTTTTTAAATCTTTGTATATTCTAAGAATGCTTCATTATTGGTATTGTTTAATTTTATTTGTGATTATTTGTAGTTAAATTTCTTACTTTAGAGGGCTATGGACCCAAGTTGAGATTGTTTTTGGTTTCTTGTCTTGGATTAATGCAAGTTGATTTCCATTTTCTATTTATTTGTGTTTCCTTGATTTTAATGCCTCTAATTGCTTGATCACCAATTAGTTAACTTTGTATTTACAATTAGTAGTTACAAAAGGAGGATTCTAAATATGTGTTTAGGAAATACAACCTAAAGATTTATGAAGTTGAGAGACCTATAATTTTCTTTGTGAGTAATTATTAGAACTTGCTTAACGAGTCCTTAATAATTGATTTTAAATAGTGATATTGAAATTAATTATTTTGGGTATTCTTCAATTGAGTACTTAAGAGAGAAAAAACTGAGATACATAAGTGTTTGTAGCCAATAAATTAGGAAAATTAATTTGTCAACAATCTAGATAATTACCAATGAAAATGGAAACTTGGTGAAATAGTTCCTCTATATCCGTTTTATTATTATTTATTTTTATTTTAGTTTGTAGATTTCATTTTTTATTTTTTTTTTTAATTTCATCTATCCAAATAATTTTAGAGTTAATCTAAGTTCGATACTTAACTAAAATTAAACAAAATCCTAGTGAGAACAATATCTGTACATCGATACATTTTATTATTTATAAGATTCTGTGCACTTGCGAATTCAATGCAACACATGGCTGGATTTGTTTTTGTTAAAAAAAAGATTAAATGTTGCATCCTTGTTGGATGCAACAAAAAAATAATAATAATCCTAAATTAATATTAAAATAATATTAAAATAAATATAAAAAAATCATAAATAGTGTCTTATTAACACTATAAATATGTGTATTCTCCCCTTTGTCTCTCATGGGCTTTTCTCTAGCCCCATTTCTTCACTTTTTTCTCAACTGTTGAGTTAGACTCAGCAGTACCCTATTTTGGGAAGAGATGCTGTTAGGGTACTCCTCCGACCATACTTTTAATATTAAAATAATGTCTAAATTAGTATAGAAAGTTTAGTGAGGCATAAAGATGATTTTGCATGCTTAGTATTATGGTATGGTTTTTAACTCTATATCTGCTTGTAATGTTAATATTTTTATGAAATAAATTATATTTTTCAAGCTTTTAGTAATTATTGTTAGTATTGTTATGCTGCCTATTTTTACATAAATTCAATCATGCTTTATTTTTGTAATTTAATTATATTGCGTAATTAATATTAATAATCATAAAATAATGCTTAATTTTTTTAAATGTCTTTTACTATAATATGACTTGTTATGTTATCAATTGTAGATATTTCATAAGACGTGGCTCTATCAAAATTAATATAAAAATTTATTCCATTTAAATATAATAATTTTGATTAGTTATTATCTTTTCTATATTAAAATTATGTCAATTATAATTGTAGTAACAAAGGTTATAATTCCCATAATTAGTGCACCAAATTATTAGTGAGATCTGATCATTTTGCTCGTTTCATAGGATAATATTTACTGTATTATAGCTTGCTATATTGTCGTTTTGGATTGACTTATAAAATTAATAAAAGTGTTTGCAATTAATGAGACAAAATATAATAAATCAAATACTTTAGATAACTATTTAGAGTTAAAATTTCATATCAGTTACAAAACATACAAGAGATTCTTAAAGCATTATCGTTTTAATTTTATGTTTTAAAATTTTATTTTAAAATCTTCAAACATATTTGTTTTCTTTTGTTTTGTTTTAAAAAATCCTTTGCTATTTTTAACCGAACATTTTCAATCTTTCAAAAACTCACTTCTTTGTGGATACGACAATCTTTCTATACTACAAATATGCATGTTTAAAGAATCACTTTTGGGCAATACAATAGGTAGATATGAGAGAGCCCACTTGTTGGAAACAAAGTGCGCAGCGGAATTTTAAAAAATTTTCATCAGAGTAATTTCCAAAACACAAGTTTGACATGTTATATGTATAAATTAGACAGATCTTACTAACCTCAGTGTGTCGAAGAACCTCCGCAACCTGTGTAGAGAAGTAACGTTCCAAAAGAGCCTCAACCAACTGGTCTTCTTTGCTATTCTCTATCCACAACCGGAGTGAGTGTGGGCTCACACGTACAGCTCTTCCACCGGTGACTCTCCTTCCAACCAATAGAGAGAACCCAAAGCTAGTGCTCGTGATTTGTGAACAAAAGCTCTCAAGGAGTTTTTAGATGCTCACTAGAAGAGTATCACTCTTAATCTCTCAAATTGATCTCTATTGATCTGAGTAAACCATGAGACTCACTCCCTTTATATAGCTATTGGTCCTAGGGTCAGTCCATATCATATTAGGTCTCAAAAACTCGAAACAGAATCAAGTTCAGATCAATATCAGATAAAATCCACGTGAAAACGCGTAATCTTATCTCCTGCTGATCGGCAGGCCGAACATTGTGATCGGCAAGCCGATCAGGCCAGTTCGGCAGGTCGAACATGTCATCCGGCAGGCCGAACTCTCGAGAAAAAATCTCCGCGAATCTTTTATTTTCCACCCGAGATTCTAAAGGATAAAGTCTCAGTTTTGATTCAAATAACCCAATAGAGAAGTTATCTGATCAAAACAAACTTTATCAAGATAATCTCTAAGAAAATAAATCAATTCACAATAATTCTACAAGTTTATCTTGTTCTGATTTGTCCAAAATTAAAACAACCGATAAACAGACAAGAATTATCTGATCGCAATAATTCAACAAGTTTATCTTGAACTAATTTCTTGCAAAATTAATTCAACTGATAAACAAACATGAATTATTTGATTCTTACAAATTTTAAACCAATCTGATAAATCCGACATAAGTCACCAATTATTGGAAAAGCACGCCGTGTCGTTACAGGATTTTGTGAGCTAGCAAAGGGGACCAAAATGGACCTATAAAGTTCAAGCTCATGATAATTATGAAACCCAATATCCCAAATATATATTTCACAATTATCAACTCCAACGCTACTCCACTAAAAGCTTGGAGCTGCACTCTCGAACTTTATAGAATTACGAAGCTCATGTAGCTAAGTCTCCATGATATATCATAGTGTATCGTATCCCCATATAATAATCCATAACCGGCTTAAGGACAAGTTTTGTCTTACTTTCCCAATTATTTTTACCTTACGTTCCATTGTCTCACCATTAAAAAACTTACCATCTAAAGATAGTATACCATTCGGTTACACCTATGTATCTAAATGGTTGAGCGCTCCAGTTTTTCAATTGCAGGACAACGCATATAAAAGGATATTATTGCTCCTAAAGAGGAGCTATGGATTCCATATCTATGAATAACAAGTCTACGCTATCAAGAGTCATGCCTCCAACGTACCGGCATGCATACCATTATTGAGATGTGGGAGTCAGCCATTGGCACATCAAAAGACACAAGTTGAGACAACGGGCCCACTATTCATCTCAGGATTAAGATACAATACAAATGACTGTCTGAAGTGAATCGATTTGCCAAGACAGAATTATTAATCCAAATCAATTCACTTTATGTCCCGATCCAACACATCGTCACCTATGACAACATGCCAATGTTTCTATTCATAGAGTCCAACTTTAATGGCCAAGACAAACCATCTCCCAAAAGGTAGACAACATAACAATCTTTACATGAATAAAGCGGCCAACTTTATTCCCTCGATTGCGGATCATATGTTTTAGATCATCGCCTTAAGAATCGTATCTTCCGCATAATCAGTCCATCATATGCCCAATTCTTAAGGTTTAAACTGACAGTCTCAGACTACTGTTTGCTTATCATACATTCAACAAATATGAACGTAAAGAGGACAAGATTTGGTATATATATAAATGAATAAATTTTTATTGATAAAAATGTCTCCAAAAACGTATTACATTTTTACTCCTTAGGGCATACATGTCTAACAATCTCCCACTTGCACTAAGTGAGTAAATACAGCAAATTTCGCATCCCTATAGCTTCAACATGCCTCTCGAAGACTCTCCCAGTAAGTGTCTTCGTAAATGGATCAGCTAAATTGTCCTCTGACGCGATCTTGCACACCGTGACATGCCCGCCCTCAACGAAGTCCTTTATCACATGATACTTCCGATCAATATGCTTACTCTTCTTGTGAAATCTTGGTTCCTTAGCATTAGCTACCGCCACACTGTTATCACAGTATAGTGATACCGCTTTATCCATACCAGGAACTACCTCAAGATCCCCAAGGAACTTAAGGAGCCACACTGCTTCTTTCGAAGCATCACTAGCCGCCACATATTCGGCCTCCATTGTTGAATCCGAAGTGCAATCTTGCTTCGCACTTCTCCAACTGATGGCACCGCTGCCCAGAGTAAACACAAACCCCGAAGTCGATTTCCTAGAATCCAGACAGGATTGAAAATCTGAATCAGTGTATCCTAGAGGAGTCAAGTCCTCACCCGAATACACAAGCATATAACCTCGAGTCCTTCTCAAGTACTTGAAACTATGCTTTACCGCAACCCAATGGTTCGGTCCTGGATCTGCCTGAAATCGACTTACAATCCCGACCGCATAGCTAATATCCGGTCGAGTGCAAAGCATGGTATACATGAGACTACCTACTGCCGAAGCATAAGGTACCTTCTTCATGTATTCTCTTTCTTCATAAGACTTTGGTGAGTCTTTCTTAGAAAGAGTAATTCCAGACCTAGATGGTTGCCCACCTTTCTTGGAATCCTACATTGCAAACCTCCTGAGAATTTTATCTATGTAGCTGGCCTGAGACAAAGCTATCATTTTGTTCTTCCTATCCCGAAAGATCTGGATATGGAGAACAAAATTAGCCTCACCTAAGTCTTTCACGTCAAACTGCTTGGTCAACCATAATTTGACCAATGACAATGCCCCAACATCATTGCCAATTAGCAGAATGTCATCTACATAGAGCAGTAGAAAAACTACCTTCCCATCCTTAATGTGTTTGTAAACACATGGTTCATCCACATTTTGTGAGAACCCATAAGTCTTGATCACTTGATCAAATCTTATGTTCCAAGAACAGGAAGCCTGCTTAAGTCCATAAATTGACTTTAGCAGCTTAAAAACCTTACCCTCTTAACCCGCGACCTTGAACCCGTCTGGTTGTTCCATATAAATGGACTTATCAAGATAGCCATTCAGAAAAGCCGTCTTGACATCCATCTGCCAAATCTCATAATCGAGAGCGGCAGCTATGGACAAGAGAATCCGGATGGACTTAAGCATGGCTACAGGCGAAAAGGTTTCCTTATAATCGATTCCTTCCTTTTGCGTATAACCCTTAGCTACCAGTCTAGCCTTAAAGGTTTCAACCTTTCCATCCACTCCTCTTTTCCTCTTGTAGATCCACTTACACCCTATGGATTTTAGCCCTTCGGGAATATCCACAAGCTCCCAGACCCGATTAGTCTCCATAGACTTCATCTCTATGTTCATGGCCTCTGTCCAGAGTTTTGAATCAACATCCTCCATAGCTTCTGCGTAAGTATAAGGATCCCTATCAGTTCATTCGGTTCAGCCAAAAAGACCTCCCCATTGAACATATACCTCTCAGGTTGACGCCCGATCCTCCCACTACACCAACCCCTTGAGGTTGTTGTTTAGGTTTGTTTGGTTTTTCTACACCGATCGGAATGGTTTCGTTCGAAACCTCCAGAGTGAACGAATCACCCCTTAACTCCTCAAGCACCACTTTGCTTCGAGGTTTAAAGTCGTCCATGTAACTCTCCTCAAGGAAAGTTGCATTAGTTGAAACCACGACTTTATTTTCCTTTGGGTTATAAAAATAACCCCCTTTAGTCCCTTTTGGATATCCTACAAACACACAAACTTTCGAACGTGCTTCCAACTCGTTTGGATCCTTAAACAGGACATGAACTGGACATCCCCATATGCGAATATGGTTTAAGGATGTCTTCCGTCTTGTCCACAACTCGTGAGGAGTTTTAGGGACCGATTTTGAAGGCACATTGTTTAAAAGATAACATGCGGTTTGTAGTGCATATCCCCAAAAGGATAAAGGCAATGATGAATAACTCATCATGGACCGAATCATGTCCAACAAAGTCCTATTTCTTCTCTCTGCTACGCCATTCTGCTGTGGAGTGTTCGGCGCAGTCAAATGGGATAAGATCTCATTCTCTAACAAGTGTCCCAAGAACTCATCAGAAAGGTATTCCCCACCTCGATCAGATCGAAGTGCCTTTATGGGTCTACCCAATTGCTTTTCCACTTCAACCCGAAACTCCCTGAACTTATCATAAGTTTCGCTTTTGTGGTGCATCAGGTACACATACCCATATCTTGAGTAGTCGTCAATAAAAGTGATGAAGTACTCATACCCTCCTCGTGCCCGGATGTTTATCGGTCCGCAAACATCACTATGCACAAGTTCTAGAACCCCTTTGGCCCTATTGTCCTTAGACCCGTATGGTCATTTGGTCATTTTACCCTCCAAACAAGATTCACATTGAGGTATAGATTCTACCTTTAAGTGACTTAAAGGTCCATCCCTTACCAACCTTTGAATCCTATTCAGGTTAATATGGCCAATGCGCAAATGCCAAAGATAAGTCTTATTAGAGTGAGAAGTTTTAAGTCTTTTTGAGTCATTATCATTTATCTCAGCATTAAGCAATAAGTCCATCTTAGGTTTGATAAAATATAGATTATTTTGCATCCATCCAGAACAGATAAAAGATTTATTTTTACGAATCACCACTTTTTCATTAAAAGATACCACGTAGGAGTCTTTAAATAAAGAAGATACAGAAATTAAATTCCTTTTAAATTTAGGAACATAAAAACAATCTCGCAAAATTAAATTCCTATAATTATCAAAATAAAGATGGACATCTCCCACTGCTTCCGCTGAGACCAAGGATCCATCGCCCATCCGAAGCGTTAAGTCTTCACGAAGTAGACTTCTCGTTTCTTTGAATCCTTGCAGAGAAACACAAACATGATTAGTTGCACCGGAATCTATGACCCAGATGTCACTGGATTCCTCAACCAAACAAGTTTCTAAATATAGAAGATCACACCTACCTCCCTTGGAAAGGAAGTCCTTGCAATGCTTCTTTATATGCCTGACTTTACCACAGAAGAAGCACTTAAGCTTCTTTGGGTTCTTCTTCTTCTTCTTCTTGCTCTTGGTAGTAGCAGGAATAGAAGACTTTCCACTCTTGGCCCGTTGCTTCTTTCCATTCCCAGAGTTAGGATTGGAACCAGAAGCAGCTACCATATTGGCCTCACCACCAGCAGGAGACTCCCTGATCAGCAGTTCAAACTCCTGTAACTGTTTCATCAGTTCTGTCAAGGTCATATCCCGTCTATTGCTTAAATTAAAAGTAGCTCTAAACGGAATAAATTCCTTAGACAGAGTCTCAAAGACCATAGTCATCTGAGTTTCAGCATCGATGTCGGCTCCATTAGTTTGAGCCTCAACGAGGTAACCCATGACCAACATCATATGCTCCTTTACAGATGTCCCCGGCCTCTGTCTACAGTTTAAGAGTTTCCGAAGCGCTCCTTGCGGCTTTGTTATGGCCTGGCCTCCAAACATGTCCTCAAGATTATCCAAGATCTGCTTCGCAGTCTCATAATCCTGATGTTGAACCTGCAGCACGTTGTTCATGCTAGCCATAACATAACAGCGGGCCTGATCATTAGCATCTTTCCAGCGGTCGTACGCTTGAAATTGCTCATTACTTGAGTCTCCCGTAGGCTCGGGAGGACAAGGAGTTGTCAGAACATATTTCAGTTTCTCAAAGGAAAGGACGATGTCCAGGTTCCGTTTTCAATCGTTATAATTCTCACCGGTTAATTGGTTTTTGTCAAGTATCAATGATAAACGTTTTTAGACATTTTCAATCTACAATAAAGAATCATATACCAAACATAAGCAAACATATATAATAATTTAGTAAGATAACACAATCATATAAAATCATACAAAAGTGTTTATGTGTCAAAACCTTAAAAATATCACAACCTTACAACGATAATTCCCAACTCAGAATTTAACAAGCTCCTAAGGTAGTCATGCCAAATTCAATCAGGAACACGGATCCCCTCCTGATTAATATATGTCATCTAGGACCCGAATGATCCAGCATATACTAATAATCGTTTCTTTGGCCATTAATTTTATTAACAGAGCTCCTAGGGGAGGTTAATAATAAAATTAACGTGAGTGTATAACCACCGTTTCAATATTTATCCATGAGATGTACCTTCAGCGGTGTGCATGGACTTCTGTTGATTAGATGAGCGGCTGTGTTAATTGCCTCAACCCAAAACATCTTTAGGCAGCCCTGCATGCAACCTCATGCTTCTAGCACGCTCGTTTAAAGTCATGTTCATCCTCTCAGCTACCACATTCTGTTGTGGTTTCCCTGGAATGGTCTTCCTCATCTTTATCCCATTTTCAGCACAGTACTGCCTGAAATCTTCATCTAAGTACTCTCCCCCATTGTCAGACTGCAAGCATTTTACCTTCAAATCTGTCTCGTTCTCCACCATGGCTTTCCATCTCTTGAAAGTATCATAGACATCAGATTTTTTTTTTTCAGAAAGTAAACCCATACCTTCCTGCTTGAGTCATCTATGAATGTCACATAATAGTTAGCGCCACCAAGAGAAGTCACCGGCGCAGGCCCCCACACATCTATGTGAACTAGCTCCAATTTCCTGGACTTAGGCTCTCTACCCATCTTTGAGAAACTGACTCTTTCTGTTTACCAAAGATGCAGGCTTCACATAAACTATGATCAACAGTTTTTAAACTCGGCAGTTTTCCTTTGCAGTGAAGCACCTTCATACCTTTCTCACTCATGTGACCGAGCTTATAATGCCATAGCTCGGTATTGGCAGCAGAATCAGCTACTGCTATGGTATCTCTGCAGCTAGAGTTCATATAGAGAGTTCCAGCCTTGCGTCCCCGAGCAATAACCATCGCTCCTTTCGTGACTTTCCAACCTCCACAATTAAAGGTCACTTTATGTCCTTCATCATCCAGTTGCCCCACCGAAATCAAGTTGCGCATTAGTTTAGGAACATGTCTCACCTTATGAATCTTCCACATAGACCCATTAGGCATTTTTAAACTGACATCTCCAATGCCAACAATATCTAAAGGTTCTCCATTAGCGAGATAAACCTTACCATGATTTCCAGCAACATAATTCTCTAGGACATGATGGTATGCAGCGGTGTGGAATGATGCTCTTGAGTCTATATGCAGTGGTGTGGAATGATGCTCCTGAGTCTATCACCCACGAATCAAAAGAACTGTCAACAGACAAGATTAAGGCATCCTGTTGCTCTTCAGTGGCGGCGTCAACTATGTCATTGGTCTTGTCTTCGTTCTTCCTTAGAGCCCTACAGTTCTTTTTCAAGTGGCCCGTCTTTCTACAATTCCAACACTCCATGGTCCTACCGTTCCTTGACTTGCTTCTTCCATTCCTAGACTTGCCTCTCCTGCCATTATCCCTGTTGGATTGCCTGTCAAGTTTCCTGCCCCTATTATCAACATTAAGGGCTGAGTTCAACGAAGAGGCTTCTCCTGAGTCCTTCCTGCTAACTTCTTCTGCCAGAATGGAGTTTCTGACATCAACAAACTTCAGTTTGGCATTCTCAAGCGAATTTGTAATGGCCACCCTCATAGGTTCCCAACTATTCGGTAACGAGGCCAAGAGGATTAGAGCATTGATCTCATCATCGAATTTAATTTCTACCGAGACCAATTGGTTCAGGACGGTGTTGAAACTATTCAGGTGCTCTACCACCGAGGTACCATCAGGCATCTTTAAATTAAAGAGCTTCTTCATGAGATGTACCTTGTTATTGGCTGAGGGCTTCTCATACATCTCTGATAGAGCCTTTATCATTCCTGCTGTAGTAGTCTCCTTCGCAACGTTGTGGGCAACGTTCTTTGATAAGGTCAAACAGATCACACCGAGCACCTGTCTATCAAGGAGATTCCACTCCTCATCCTTCATGCCTTCGAGCTTATTACCCAAGGGCAAGTGCAGCTTCCTGCTGTAGAGGTAGTCTTTACTTGCATCCTCCAATAGGAAAAATCTGAACCATCAAATTTGATGATACCGGCTGCCATACCTTCTTCTTCAGTCATCGTTCTTGATCAAAACCTCCTCTCTGATGCCAGTTGTTGGGGAATTAGGCATCTCCTAATTCCAAGGATCATAAGAATGAACAATTGCAGAAAATAAATAGGAGAAAAGAAGAAAAAGAGACATCAAATTTTTATACAGGTTCGTCCAAAATTGAGACTACGTCCTATTTCTACCGCTTGCAGATTCCACTATGATGAAGGAGATTACAGATTACAAGAGCAATTTCTCACACACTCATAAACTGTGCTTACCAAAACTCTCTTCTATCTAACACCCTGTGGGAATTTTTCTCTCTCAAGTATGGAGCTCTCAAGAATTATGCCTCTCACAAAATTATGCCACTCACAATTTTTACACACTTTTTACACACACCCAACCCTTAGCCACCTTGTGTCTATTTATAACCAAAGGAGGAGAAAAATAGCAACTAATGGGAAACCCTAGTGGTTTCCCATTTTTAGGGCCTTTGAATCCGTCTCTGACTCAAAAAATATCGCGCATCATAGTACGTCAGCGCCGCGGTGCTCGAAACAAGCGCTACGACGCCCCCTGCAGCGCCTAGGCGCTCTTCTCCTGGCGCCTAGGCGCCACCAAGTCTCAACCTAGGCGTAATCCTCCTGGCGCCTAGGCGCTCTCCACATGGCGCCTAGGCGCCCTTGTCCTGGCGCCTAGGCGCTCTGCACTTGGCGCCTAGGCGCCCTCATCCCAGCGCCGTAGGGCGCCACGGCGCTCTTCTGCAAGAGCTGCGGCGCTTGCTCCCTACCTCTGAGGAGGCGTTTTTCTCCCTTTTTCTTCCTTTTGCTGGGTTGTCGACTTGATTTGGCTCCACATCTGCAACATTTATTTAGTTTTCCCTCTAAATAATCCATTTTTACTCTTTTGTATAGATAAACTTGAGAAATTAGGCAAAAAAGCAGATTAAGGAGGCAAAAAGGAGGCTTTGAAGTAGCAATCCACACCCTAGTGCCATATAAGAAACTGTGCCCCCTCGTGGTGTCGCAGAACACGGGCGCCCCGCACCAACCAAAGCCCACAGCTGCTTGAGAAATCTATTAGGGCTGCGGCAAAGCTAAAGCTTGTGGCTGTACTAGATTTAAGCCTGCAGTAGCGCATGTGCCTTTTTGGCTCGACTCTAAATTTTTGAACACGCATGGCCATTAAATCTTCTTTTCCCCCCAACGCACGCTTGCTCTGACTCTAAATGGGTACTGATTTTGAGGATGATTTAAGGAAGAATTATCCAAGTGTTTGGAGACCTATAAATGCCTCTTTTCTAGGGTTTAGGAGGCGGTGGTGAAGAGCTAGAGGAACATTTGGAGAGAAAAAATCTTTGGTACTATTTTTGGTCTCTATTTTGAGAGGGATTCCTCCATCTTATAAATAAATAAAATTATAGTTAGTTTTTGTGTTTGATTTTTGTGTTAGTTTTAGATTAGCTATTTTATTTTTCTTTTGAAGACATCATTAAATGGTATTTTGGAGCTACAAAGAGGAGGAAAAAGATTAAGAAGATGATTTTGGAGCTTGTGACAAATCCTTTTGGTGATTTCTTTTTTATTTTCTTTTTTTAAATCTTTGTATATTCTAAGAATGCTTCATTATTGGTATTGTTTAATTTTATTTGTGATTATTTGTAGTTAAATTTCTTACTTTAGAGGGCTATGGACCCAAGTTGAGATTGTTTTTGGTTTCTTGCCTTGGATTAATGCAAGTTGATTTCCATTTTCTATTTATTTGTGTTTCCTTGATTTTAATGCCTCTAATTGCTTGATCACCAATTAGTTAACTTTGTATTTACAATTAGTAGTTACAAAAGGAGGATTCTAAATATGTGTTTAGGAAATACAACCTAAAGATTTATGAAGTTGAGAGACCTATAATTTTCTTTGTGAGTAATTATTAGAACTTGCTTAACGAGTCCTTAATAATTGATTTTAAATAGTGATATTGAAATTAATTATTTTGGGTATTCTTCAATTGAGTACTTAAGAGAGAAAAAACTGAGATACATAAGTGTTTGTAGCCAATAAATTAGGAAAATTAATTTGTCAACAATCTAGATAATTACCAATGAAAATGGAAACTTGGTGAAATAGTTCCTCTATATCCGTTTTATTATTATTTATTTTTATTTTAGTTTGTAGATTTCATTTTTTATTTTTTTTTTTAATTTCATCTATCCAAATAATTTTAGAGTTAATCTAAGTTCGATACTTAACTAAAATTAAACAAAATCCTAGTGAGAACAATATCTGTACATCGATACATTTTATTATTTATAAGATTCTGTGCACTTGCGAATTCAATGCAACACATGGCTGGATTTGTTTTTGTTAAAAAAAGATTAAATGTTGCATCCTTGTTGGATGCAACAAAAAAATAATAATAATCCTAAATTAATATTAAAATAATATTAAAATAAATATAAAAAAATCATAAATAGTGTCTTATTAACACTATAAATATGTGTATTCTCCCCTTTGTCTCTCATGGGCTTTTCTCTAGCCCCATTTCTTCACTTTTTTCTCAACTGTTGAGTTAGACTCAGCAGTACCCTATTTTGGGAAGAGATGCTGTTAGGGTACTCCTCCGACCATACTTTTAATATTAAAATAATGTCTAAATTAGTATAGAAAGTTTAGTGAGGCATAAAGATGATTTTGCATGCTTAGTATTATGGTATGGTTTTTAACTCTATATCTGCTTGTAATGTTAATATTTTTATGAAATAAATTATATTTTTCAAGCTTTTAGTAATTATTGTTAGTATTGTTATGCTGCCTATTTTTACATAAATTCAATCATGCTTTATTTTTGTAATTTAATTATATTGCGTAATTAATATTAATAATCATAAAATAATGCTTAATTTTTTTAAATGTCTTTTACTATAATATGACTTGTTATGTTATCAATTGTAGATATTTCATAAGACGTGGCTCTATCAAAATTAATATAAAAATTTATTCCATTTAAATATAATAATTTTGATTAGTTATTATCTTTTCTATATTAAAATTATGTCAATTATAATTGTAGTAACAAAGGTTATAATTCCCATAATTAGTGCACCAAATTATTAGTGAGATCTGATCATTTTGCTCGTTTCATAGGATAATATTTACTGTATTATAGCTTGCTATATTGTCGTTTTGGATTGACTTATAAAATTAATAAAAGTGTTTGCAATTAATGAGACAAAATATAATAAATCAAATACTTTAGATAACTATTTAGAGTTAAAATTTCATATCAGTTACAAAACATACAAGAGATTCTTAAAGCATTATCGTTTTAATTTTATGTTTTAAAATTTTATTTTAAAATCTTCAAACATATTTGTTTTCTTTTGTTTTGTTTTAAAAAATCCTTTGCTATTTTTAACCGAACATTTTCAATCTTTCAAAAACTCACTTCTTTGTGGATACGACAATCTTTCTATACTACAAATATGCATGTTTAAAGAATCACTTTTGGGCAATACAATAGGTAGATATGAGAGAGCCCACTTGTTGGAAACAAAGTGCGCAGCGGAATTTTAAAAAATTTTCATCAGAGTAATTTCCAAAACACAAGTTTGACATGTTATATGTATAAATTAGACAGATCTTACTAACCTCAGTGTGTCGAAGAACCTCCGCAACCTGTGTAGAGAAGTAACGTTCCAAAAGAGCCTCAACCAACTGGTCTTCTTTGCTATTCTCTATCCACAACCGGAGTGAGTGTGGGCTCACACGTACAGCTCTTCCACCGGTGACTCTCCTTCCAACCAATAGAGAGAACCCAAAGCTAGTGCTCGTGATTTGTGAACAAAAGCTCTCAAGGAGTTTTTAGATGCTCACTAGAAGAGTATCACTCTTAATCTCTCAAATTGATCTCTATTGATCTGAGTAAACCATGAGACTCACTCCATTTATATAGCTATTGGTCCTAGGGTCAGTCCATATCATATTAGGTCTCAAAAACTCGAAACAGAATCAAGTTCAGATCAATATCAGATAAAATCCACGTGAAAACGCGTAATCTTATCTCCTGCTGATCGGCAGGCCGAACATTGTGATCGGCAAGCCGATCAGGCCAGTTCGGCAGGTCGAACATGTCATCCGACAGGCCGAACTCTCGAGAAAAAATCTCCGCGAATCTTTTATTTTCCACCCGAGATTCTAAAGGATAAAGTCTCAGTTTTGATTCAAATAACCCAATAGAGAAGTTATCTGATCAAAACAAACTTTATCAAGATAATCTCTAAGAAATAAATCAATTCACAATAATTCTACAAGTTTATCTTGTTCTAATTTGTCCAAAATTAAAACAACCGATAAACAGACAAGAATTATCTGATCGCAATAATTCAACAAGTTTATCTTGAACTAATTTCTTGCAAAATTAATTCAACTGATAAACAAACATGAATTATTTGATTCTTACAAATTTTAAACCAATCTGATAAATCTGACATAAGTCACCAATTATTGGAAAAACACGCCGTGTCGTTACAGGATTTTGTGAGCTAGCAAAGGGGACCAAAATGGACCTATAAAGTTCAAGCTCATGATAATTATGAAACCCAATATCCCAAATATATATTTCACAATTATCAACTCCAACGCTACTCCACTAAAAGCTTGGAGCTGCACTCTCGAACTTTATAGAATTACGAAGCTCATGTAGCTAAGTCTCCATGATATATCATAGTGTATCGTATCCCCATATAATAATCCATAACCGGCTTAAGGACAAGTTCTGTCTTACTTTCCCAATTATTTTTACCTTACGTTCCATTGTCTCACCATTAAAAAACTTACCATCTAAAGATAGTATACCATTCGGTTACACCTATGTATCTAAATGGTTGAGCGCTCCAGTTTTTCAATTGCAGGACAACGCATATAAAAGGATATTATTGCTCCTAAAGAGGAGCTATGGATTCCATATCTATGAATAACAAGTCTACGCTATCAAGAGTCATGCCTCCAACGTACCGGCATGCATACCACTATAGAGATGTGGGAGTCACCCATTGGCACATCAAAAGACACAAGTCGAGACAACGGGCCCCACTATTCATCTCAGGATTAAGATACAATACAAATGACTGTCTGAAGTGAATCGATTTGCTAAGACAGAATTATTAATCCAAATCAATTCACTTTATGTCCCGATCCAACACATCGTCACCTATGACAACGTGCCAATGTTTCTATTCACAGAGTCCAACTCCGATGGCCAAGACAAACCATCTCCTAAAAGGGATATAGACAACATAACAATCTTTACATGAATAAAGCGGCCAACTTTATTCCCTCGATTGCGGATCATATGTTTTAGATCATCGCCTTAAGAATCGTATCTTCCGCATAATCAGTCCATCATATGCCCAATTCTTAAGGTTTAGACTGACAGTCTCAGACTACTGTTTGCTTATCATACATTCAACAAATATGAACGTAAAGAGGACAAGATTTGGTATATATATAAATGAATAAATTTTTTATTGATAAAAATGTCTCCAAAAACGTATTACATTTTTACTCCTTAGGGCATACATGTCTAACAATCTCCCACTTGCACTAAGTGAGTAAATACAGCAAATTTCGCATCCCTATAGCTTCCACATGCCTCTCGAAGACTCTCCCAGTAAGTGTCTTCGTAAATGGATCAGCTAAATTGTCCTCTGACGCGATCTTGCACACCGTGACATGCCCGCCCTCAACGAAGTCCTTTATCACATGATACTTCCGATCAATATGCTTACTCTTCTTGTGAAATCTTGGTTCCTTAGCATTAGCTACCGCCACACTGTTATCACAGTATAGTGATACCGCTTTATCCATACCAGGAACTACCTCAAGATCCCCAAGGAACTTAAGGAGCCACACTGCTTCTTTCGAAGCATCACTAGCCGCCACATATTCGGCCTCCATTGTTGAATCCGAAGTGCAATCTTGCTTCGCACTTCTCCAACTGATGGCACCGCTGCCCAGAGTAAACACAAACCCCGAAGTCGATTTCCTAGAATCCAGACAGGATTGAAAATCTGAATCAGTGTATCCTAGAGGAGTCAAGTCCTCACCCGAATACACAAGCATATAACCTCGAGTCCTTCTCAAGTACTTGAAACTATGCTTTACCGCAACCCAATGGTTCGGTCCTGGATCTGCCTGAAATCGACTTACAATCCCGACCGCATAGCTAATATCCGGTCGAGTGCAAAGCATGGTATACATGAGACTACCTACTGCCGAAGCATAAGGTACCTTCTTCATGTATTCTCTTTCTTCATAAGACTTTGGTGAGTCTTTCTTAGAAAGAGTAATTCCAGACCTAGATGGTTGCCCACCTTTCTTGGAATCCTGCATTGCAAACCTCCTGAGAATTTTATCTATGTAGCTAGCCTAGGACAAAGCTATCATTTTGTTCTTCCTATCCCGAAAGATCTGGATATGGAGAACAAAATTAGCCTCACCTAAGTCCTTCACGTCAAACTGCTTGGTCAACCATAATTTGACCAATGACAATGCCCCAACATCATTGCCAATTAGCAGAAGTCATCTACATAGAGGAGTAGAAAAACTACCTTCCCATCCTTAATGTGTTTGTAAACACATGGTTCATCCACGTTTTGTGAGAACCCATAAGTCTTGATCACTTGATCAAATCTTATGTTCCAAGAACAGGAAGCCTGCTTAAGTCCATAAATTGACTTTAGCAGCTTAAAAACCTTACCCTCTTAACCCGCGACCTTGAACCCGTCTGGTTGTTCCATATAAATGGACTTATCAAGATAGCCATTCAGAAAAGCCGTCTTGACATCCATCTGCCAAATCTCATAATCGAGAGCGGCAGCTATGGACAAGAGAATCCGGATGGACTTAAGCATGGCTACAGGCGAAAAGGTTTCCTTATAATCGATTCCTTCCTTTTGCGTATAACCCTTAGCTACCAGTCTAGCCTTAAAGGTTTCAACCTTTCCATCCACTCCTCTTTTCCTCTTGTAGATCCACTTACACCCTATGGATTTTAGCCCTTCGGGAATATCCACAAGCTCCCAGACCCGATTAGTCTCCATAGACTTCATCTCTATGTTCATGGCCTCTGTCCAGAGTTTTGAATCAACATCCTCCATAGCTTCTGCGTAAGTATAAGGATCCCTATCAGTTCATTCGGTTCAGCCAAAAAGACCTCCCCATTGAACATATACCTCTCAGGTTGACGCCCGATCCTCCCACTACACCAAACCCCTTGAGGTTGTTGTTTAGGTTTGTTTGGTTTTTCTACACCGATCGGAATGGTTCGTTCGAAACCTCCAGAGTGAACGAATCACCCCTTAACTCCTCAAGCACCACTTTGCTTCGAGGTTTAAAGTCGTCCATGTAACTCTCCTCAAGGAAAGTTGCATTAGTTGAAACCACGACTTTATTTTCCTTTGGGTTATAAAAATAACCCCCTTTAGTCCCTTTTGGATATCCTACAAACACACAAACTTTCGAACGTGCTTCCAACTCGTTTGGATCCTTAAACAGGACATGAACTGGACATCCCCATATGCGAATATGGTTTAAGGATGTCTTCCGTCTTGTCCACAACTCGTGAGGAGTTTTAGGGACCGATTTTGAAGGCACATTGTTTAAAGATAACATGCGGTTTGTAGTGCATATCCCCAAAAGGATAAAGGCAATGATGAATAACTCATCATGGACCGAATCATGTCCAACAAAGTCCTATTTCTCTCTCTGCTACGCCATTCTGCTGTGGAGTGTTCGGCGCAGTCAAATGGGATAAGATCTCATTCTCTAACAAGTGTCCAAGAACTCATCAGAAAGGTATTCCCCACCTCGATCAGATCGAAGTGCCTTTATGGGTCTACCCAATTGCTTTTCCACTTCAACCCGAAACTCCCTGAACTTATCATAAGTTTCGCTTTTGTGGTGCATCAGGTACACATACCCATATCTTGAGTAGTCGTCAATAAAAGTGATGAAGTACTCATACCCTCCTCGTGCCCGGATGTTTATCGGTCCGCAAACATCACTATGCACAAGTTCTAGAACCCCTTTGGCCCTATTGTCCTTAGACCCGTATGGTCATTTGGTCATTTTACCCTCCAAACAAGATTCACATTGAGGTATAGATTCTACCTTTAAGTGACTTAAAGGTCCATCCCTTACCAACCTTTGAATCCTATTCAGGTTAATATGGCCAATGCGCAAATGCCAAAGATAAGTCTTATTAGAGTGAGAAGTTTTAAGTCTTTTTGAGTCATTATCATTTATCTCAGCATTAAGCAATAAGTCCATCTTAGGTTTGATAAAATATAGATTATTTTGCATCCATCCAGAACAGATAAAAGATTTATTTTTACGAATCACCACTTTTTCATTAAAAGATACCACGTAGGAGTCTTTAAATAAAGAAGATACAGAAATTAAATTCCTTTTAAATTTAGGAACATAAAAACAATCTTGCAAAATTAAATTCCTATAATTATCAAAATAAAGATGGACATCTCCCACTGCTTCCGCTGAGACCAAGGATCCATCGCCCATCCGAAGCGTTAAGTCTTCACGAAGTAGACTTCTCGTTTCTTTGAATCCTTGCAGAGAACACAAACATGATTAGTTGCACCGGAATCTATGACCCAGATGTCACTGGATTCCTCAACCAAACAAGTTTCTAAATATAGAAGATCACACCTACCTCCCTTGTTAAGGAAGTCCTTGCAATGCTTCTTTATATGTCTGACTTTACCACAGAAGAAGCACTTCAGCTTCTTTGGGTTCTTCTTCTTCTTCTTCTTGCTCTTGGTAGTAGCAGGAATAGAAGACTTTCCACTCTTGGCCCGTTGCTTCTTCCATTCCCAGAGTTAGGATTGGAACCAGAAGCAGCTACCATATTGGCCTCACCACCAGCAGGAGACTCCCTGATCAGCAGTTTCAAACTCCTGTAACTGTTTCATCAGTTCTGTCAAGGTCATATCCCGTCTATTGCTTAAATTAAAAGTAGCTCTAACGGAATAAATTCCTTAGACAGAGTCTCAAAGACCATAGTCATCTGAGTTTCAGCATCGATGTCGGCTCCATTAGTTTGAGCCTCAACGAGGTAACCCATGACCAACATCATATGCTCCTTTACAGATGTCCCCGGCCTCTGTCTACAGTTTAAGAGTTTCCGAAGCGCTCCTTGCGGCTTTGTTATGGCCTGGCCTCCAAACATGTCCTCAAGATTATCCAAGATCTGCTTCGCAGTCTCATAATCCTGATGTTGAACCTGCAGCACGTTGTTCATGCTAGCCATAACATAACAGCGGGCCTGATCATTAGCATCTTTCCAGCGGTCGTACGCTTGAAATTGCTCATTACTTGAGTCTCCCGTAGGCTCGGGAGGACAAGGAGTTGTCAGAACATATTTCAGTTTCTCAAAGGAAAGGACGATGTCCAGGTTCCGTTTTCAATCGTTATAATTCTCACGGTTAATTGGTTTTTGTCAAGTATCAATGATAAAACGTTTTTAGACATTTTCAATCTACAATAAAGAATCATATACCAAACATAAGCAAACATATATAATAATTTAGTAAGATAACACCATCATATAAAATCATACAAAAGTGTTTATGTGTCAAAACCTTAAAATATCACAACCTTACAACGATAATTCCCAACTCAGAATTTAACAAGCTCCTAAGGTAGTCATGCCAATTCAATCAGGAACACGGATCCCTCCTGATTAATATATGTCATCTAGGACCCGAATGATCCAGCATATACTAATAATCGTTTCTTGGCCATTAATTTTATTAACAGAGCTCCTAGGGGAGGTTAATAATAAAATTAACGTGAGTGTATAACCACCGTTTCAATATTTTATCCATGAGATGTACCTTCAGCGGTGTGCATGGACTTCTGTTGATTAGATGAGCGGCTGTGTTAATTGCCTCAACCCAAAACATCTTTGGCAGCCCTGCTGCAACCTCATGCTTCTAGCACGCTCGTTTAAAGTCATGTTCATCCTCTCAGCTACCACATTCTGTTGTGGGTTTCCCTGGAATGGTCTTCCTCATCTTTATCCCATTTTCAGCACAGTACTGCCTGAAATCTTCATCTAAGTACTCTCCCCCATTGTCAGACTGCAAGCATTTTACCTTCAAATCTGTCTCGTTTCTCCACCATGGCTTTCCATCTCTTGAAGTATCATAGACATCAGATTTTTTTTTTCAGAAAGTAAACCCATACCTTCCTGCTTGAGTCATCTATGAATGTCACATAATAGTTAGCGCCACCAAGAGAAGTCACCGGCGCAGGCCCCCACACATCTATGTGAACTAGCTCCATTTCCTGGACTTAGGCTCTCTACCCATCTTTGAGAAACTGACTCTTTCTGTTTACCAAAGATGCAGGCTTCACATAAACTATGATCAACAGTTTTTAAACTCGGCAGTTTTTCCTTTGCAGTGAAGCACCTTCATACCTTTCTCACTCATGTGGACCGAGCTTATAATGCCATAGCTCGGTATTGGCAGCAGAATCAGCTACTGCTATGGTATCTCTGCAACTATGAGTTCATGTAGCGAGTTTCCAGCCTTGCGTCCCCAGAGCAATAACCATCGCTCCTTTCGTGACTTTCCAACCTCCCACAATTAAAGGTCACTTATGGCCTTCATCATCCAGTTGCCCCACCGAAATCAAGTTGCCCATTAGTTTAGGAACATGTCTCACCTTATGAAATCTTCCAACAAAGACCCATTAGGCATTTTTAAACTGACATCTCCAATGCCACAAATATCTAAAGGTTCTCCATTAGCGAGATAAACCTTACCATGATTTCCAGCAACATAATTCTCTAGGACATGATGGTATGCAGCGGTGTGGAATGATGCTCTTGAGTCTATATGCAGTGGTGTGGAATGATGCTCCTGAGTCTATCACCCACGAATCAAAAGAACTTGTCAACAGACAAGATTAAGGCATCCTGTTGCTCTTCAGTGGCGGCGTCAACTATGTCATTGGTCTTGTCTTCGTTCTTCCTTAGAGCCCTACAGTTCTTTTTCAAGTGGCCCGTCTTTCTACAATTCCAACACTCCATGGTCCTACCGTTTCCTTGACTTGCTTCTTCCATTCCTAGACTTGCCCTCCTGCCATTATCCCTGTTGGATTGCCTGTCAAGTTTCCTGCCCCTATTATCAACATTAAGGGCTGAGTTCAACGAAGAGGCTTCTCCTGAGTCCTTCCTGCTAACTTTCTTCTGCCAGAATGGAGTTCTGACATCAACAAACTTCAGTTTGGCATTCTCAAGCGAAGTTGTAATGGCCACCCTCATAGGTTCCCAACTATTCGGTAACGAGGCCAAGAGGATTAGAGCATTGATCTCATCATCGAATTTAATTTCTACCGAGACCAATTGGTTCAGGACGGTGTTGAAACTATTCAGGTGCTCTACCACCGAGGTACCTTTCAGGCATCTTTAAATTAAAGAGCTTCTTCATGAGATGTACCTTGTTATTGGACTGAGGGCTTCTCATACATCTCTGATAGAGCCTTTATCATTCCTGCTTTAGTAGTCTCCTTCGCAACGTGTGGGCAACGTTCTTTGATAAGGTCAAACAGATCACACCGAGCACCTGTCTATCAAGGAGATTCCACTCCTCATCCTTCATGCCTTCGAGCTTATTACCAAGGGCAAGTGCAGCTTCCTGCTGTAGAGGTAGTCTTTACTTGCATCCTCCAATAGGAAAAATCTGAACCATCAAATTTGATGATACCGGCTGCCATACCTTCTTCTTCAGTCATCGTTCTTGATCAAAACCTCCTCTCTGATACCAGTTGTTGGGAATTAGGCATCTCCTAATTCCAAGGATCATAAGAATGAACAATTGCAGAAAATAAATAGGAGAAAAGAAGAAAAAGAGACATCAAATTTTTATACAGGTTCGTCCAAAATTGAGACTACGTCCTATTTCTACCGCTTGCAGATTCCACTATGATGAAGGAGATTACAGATTACAAGAGCAATTTCTCACACACTCATAAACTGTGCTTACCAAAACTCTCTTCTATCTAACACCCTGTGGGATTTTTCTCTCTCAAGTATGGAGCTCTCAAGAATTATGCCTCTCACAAAATTATGCCACTCACATTTTTACACACTTTTTACACACACACCAACCCTAGCCACCTTGTGTCTATTTATAACCAAAGGAGGAGAAAAATAGCAACTAATGGGAAACCCTAGTGGTTTCCCATTTTTAGGGCCTTTGAATCCGTCTCTGACTCAAAAAATATCGCGCATCATAGTACGTCAGCGCCGCGGTGCTCGAAACAAGCGCTACGACGCCCCCTGCAGCGCCTAGGCGCTCTTCTCCTGGCGCCTAGGCGCCACCAAGTCTCAACCTAGGCGTAATCCTCCTGGCGCCTAGGCGCTCTCCACATGGCGCCTAGGCGCCTTGTCCTGGCGCCTAGGCGCTCTGCACTTGGCGCCTAGGCGCCCTCATCCCCAGCGCCGTAGGGCGCCACGCGCGCTCTTCTGCAAGAGCTGCGGCGCTTGCTCCCTACCTCTGAGGAGGCGTTTTTCCTCCTTTTTTCTTCCTTTGCTGGTTGTCGACTTGATTTGGCTCCACATCTGCAACATTTATTTAGTTTCCCTCTAAATAATCCATTTTTACTCTTTTGTATAGATAAACTTGAGAAATTAGGCAAAAAAGCAGATTAAGGAGGCAAAAAGGAGGCTTTGAAGTAGCAATCCACACCCTAGTGCCATATAAGAAACTGTGCCCCCTCGTGGTGTCGCAGAACACGGGCGCCCCGCACCAACCAAAGCCCACAGCTGCTTGAGAAATCTATTAGGGGCTGCGGCAAAGCTAAAGCTTGTGGCTGTACTAGATTTAAGCCTGCAGTAGCGCAGTGCCTTTTTGGCTCGACTCTAAATTTTGAACACGCATGGCCATTAAATCTTCTTTTCCCCCCAACGCACGCTTGCTCTGACTCTAAATGGGTACTGATTTGAGGATGATTTAAGGAAGAATTATCCAAGTGTTTGGAGACCTATAAATGCCTCTTTTCTAGGGTTTAGGAGGCGGTGGTGAAGAGCTAGAGGAACATTTGGAGAGAAAAAATCTTTGGTACTATTTTTGGTCTCTATTTTAAGAGGGATTCCCCCATCTTGTAAATAAATAAAATTATAGTTAGTTTTTGTGTTTGATTTTTGTGTTAGTTTTAGATTAGCTATTTTATTTTTCTTTTGAAGACATCATTAAATGGTATTTGGAGCTACAAAGAAGAGGAAAAAGATTAAGAAGATGATTTTGGAGCTTGTGACAAATCCTTTTGGTGATTTCTTTCTCATTTCTTTTTCTAATCTTTGTATATTCTAAGAATGCTTCATTATTGGTATTGTTTAATTTTATTTGTGATTATTTGTAGTTAAATTCTTACTTTAGAGGGCTATGGACCCATGTTGAGATTGTTTTTGGTTTCTTGTCTTGGATTAATGCAAGTTGATTTCCATATTCTATTTATTTGTGTTTCCTTGATTTTAATGCCTCTAATTGCTTGATCACCAATTAGTTAACTTTGTATTTACAATTAGTAGTTACAAAAGGAGGATTCTAAATATGTGTTTAGGAAATACAACCTAAAGATTTATGAAGTTGAGAGACCTATAATTTTCTTTGTGAGTAATTAGAACTTGCTTAACGAGTCCTTAATAATTGATTTTAAATAGTGATATGAAATTAATTATTTTGGGTATTCTTCAATTGAGTACTTAAGAGAGAAAAAACTGAGATACATAATTTTGTAGCCAATAAATTAGGAAAATTAATTTGTCAACAATCTAGATACCAATGAAAATGGAAACTTGGTGAAATAGTTCCTCTATATCCGTTATTATATTATTTTTATTTTAGTTTGTAGATTTCATTTTTTATTTTTTTTAACATCTATCCAAATAATTTTAGAGTTAATCTAAGTTCGATACTTAACTAAAATTAAACAAAATCCTAGTGAGAACAATATCTGTACATCGATACATTTTATATTTATAAGATTCTGTGCACTTGCGAATTCAATGCAACACATGGCTGGATTTGTTTTGTTAAAAAAAAGATAAATGTTGCATCCTTGTTGGATGCAACAAAAAAATAATAATCCTAAATTAATATTAAAATATTAAAATAAATATAAAAAAATAAATAGTCTTATTAACACTATAAATATGTGTATCTCCCCTTTGTCTCTCATGGGCTTTTCTCTAGCCCCATTTCTTCACTTTTTTCTCAACTGTTGAGTTAGACTCAGCAGTACCCTATTTGGGAAGAGATGCTGTTAGGGTACTCCTCCGACCATACTTTTAATATTAAAATAATGTCTAAATTAGTATAGAAAGTTTAGTGAGGCATAAAGATGATTTTGCATGCTTAGTATTATGGTATGGTTTTTAACTCTATATCTGCTTGTAATGTTAATATTTTTATGAAATAAATTATATTTTTCAAGCTTTTAGTAATTATTGTAGTATTGTTATGCTGCCTATTTTTACATAAATTCACATGCTTTATTTTTAATTTAATTAATTGCGAATTAATATAATAATCATAAAATAATTAATTTTTTTAAATGTCTTTACTATATATGACTTGTTATGTATCAATTGTAGATCATAAGACGTGGCTCTATCAAAATTAATATAAAAATTATTCCATTTAAATATAATAATTTTAGTTATTATCTTTTCTATATTAAAATTATGTCAATTATAATGTAGTAACAAGGTTATAATTCCCATAATTAGTGCACCAAATTAGTGAGATCTGATCATGCTCGTTTCATAGGATATTTACTGTATATAGCTTGCTATATTGTCGTTTTGGATGACTTATAAAATTAATAAAAGTGTTTGCAATTAATGAGACAAAATAAATAAATCAAATACTTTAGATAACTATTTAGAGTTAAAATTTCATATCAGTTACAAAACATACAAGAGATTCTTAAAGCATTATCGTTTTAATTTTATGTTTTAAAATTTTATTTTAAAATCTTCAAACATATTTGTTTTCTTTTGTTTTGTTTTAAAAATCCTTTGCTATTTTTAACCGAACATTTTCAATCTTTCAAAAACTCACTTCTTTGTGGATACGACAATCTTTCTATACTACAAATATCCATGTTTAAAGAATCACTTTTGGGCAATACAATAGGTAGATATGAGAGAGCCCACTTGTTGGAAACAAAGTGCGCAGCGGAATTTTAAAAATTTTCATCAGAGTAATTTCCAAAACACAAGTTTGACATGTTTATGTATAAATTAACAGATCTTACTAACCTCAGTGTGCTGAAGAACCTCCGCAACCTGTGTAGAGAAGTAACGTTCCAAAGAGCCTCAACCAACTGGTCTTCTTTGCTATTCTCTATCCACAACCGGAGTGAGTGTGGGCTCACACGTACAGCTCTTCCACCGGTGACTCTCCTTCCAACCAATAGAGAGAACCCAAAGCTAGTGCTCGTGATTTGTGAACAAAAGCTCTTAGGGAGTTTTCAGATGCTCACTAGAAGAGTATCACTCTTAATCTCTCAAATTGATCTGAGTAAATCATTAGACTCACTCCCTTTTATACCTATTGGTCCTTGGGGTCAGTCCATATCAGATTAGGTCTCAAAAACGAAACAGAATCAAGTTCGGATCAATATCTGATAAGATACGTGAAAACGCGTAATCTTATCTCCGTCCGGCATGCCGAACTGTGATAGGCAGCCGATGGCCAGTTCGGCAGGCCGAACGTCATCCGGCAGGCCGAACTGCCGAGAAAAAATCTCCGCGAATCTTTTATTTTCCACCCGAGATTCTAAAGGATAAAGTCTCAGTTTTGATTCAAATAGCCCAATAGAAAGATATCTGATCAAAACAAACTTTATCAAGATAATCTCTAAGAAAATAAATCAATTCACAATAATTCTACAAGTTTATCTTGTTCTAATTGTCCAAAATTAAAACAACCGATAAACAGACAAGAATTATCCGAACGCCATAATTCAACAAGTTATCTTGAACTAATTTCTTACAAATTAATTCAACCGATAAACAGACATGAATTATTTGATTCTTATAAATTTTAAACCAATCTGATAAATCCGACATAAGTCACCAATTATTGGAAAAGCACGCCGTGTCGTTACAGGATTTTGTGAGCTAGCAAAGGGGACCAAAATGGACCTATAAAGTTCAAGCTCATGATAATTATGAAACCCAATATCCCAGATATACATTTCACAATTATCAACTCCAACGCTACTCCACTAAAAGCTTGGAGCTGCACTCTCGAACTTTATAGAATTACGAAGCTCGTGTAGCTAAGTCTCCATGACATATCATAGTGTATCGCATCCCCATATGATCATCCATAATCGGCTTAAGGACAAGTTCTGTCTTACCTTCCCGATTATTTTTATCTTACGTTCCATTGTCTCACCATTAGAAAACTTACCATCCAAAGATAGTATACCATTCGGTTACACCTATGTATCCAAATGGTTGAGCGCTCCAGTTTTCCAATTACAGGACAACGCATATAAGAGGATATCATTACTCCTAAAGAGGAGCTATGGATTCCATATCTATGAATAACAAGTCTACGCTATCAAGAGTCATGCCTCCAACGTACCGGCATGCATGCCACTATAGAGATGTGGGAGTCACCCATTGGTACATCAAAAGACACAAGTCGAGACAACGGGCCCATTATTCATCTCAGGATTAAGATACAATACAAATGATTGTCTAAAGTGAATCGATTTGCCAAGACAGAATTATTAATCCAAATCAATTCACTTTATGTCCCGATCCAACACATCGTCACCTATGACAACGCGCCAATGTTTCTATTCACGGAGTCCAACTCCGATGGCCAAGACAAACCATCTCCCAAAAGGGATATAGACAACATAACAATCTTTACATGAATAAAGCGCCCAACTTTATTCCCTCGATTGCGGATCATATGTTTTAGACCATCACCTTAAGAATCGTGTCTACCGCATAATCATCCCATATGCCCAATCTTAAGGTTTAGACTGACAGTCTCAGACTACTGTTTGCTTATCATACATTCAACAAATATGAACGTAAAGAGGACAATATTTGGTATATATAAATGAATAAATTCTTTATTGATAAAAATGTCTCCAAAAACGTATTACATTTTTACTCCTTAGAGCATACATGTCTAACAATCTCCCACTTGCACTAAGTGAGTAAATACTGCAAATTTCGCATCCCCATAGCTTCCACATGCCTTCGAAGACTCTCCCAGAAGTGTCTTCGTAAATGGATCAGCTAAATTGTCCTCTGACGCGATCTTGCACACCGTGACATGCCCGCTCTCAACGAAGTCCTTTATCACATGATACTTCCGATCAATATGCTTACTCTTCTTGTGAAATCTTGGTTCCTTAGCATTAGCTACCGCCGCACTGTTATCACAGTACAGTGATACCGCTTTATCCATACCAGGAACTACCTCAAGATCCCCAAGGAACTTGCGGAGCCACACTGCTTCTTTCGAAGCATCACTAGCCGCCACATACTCGGCCTCCATCGTTGAATCCGAAGTGCAATCTTGCTTCGCACTTCTCCAACTGATGGCACCGCCACCCAGAGTAAACACAAACCCCGAAGTCGATTTCCTAGAATCCAGGCAGGATTGAAAATCCGAATCAGTGTATCCTAGAGGAGTTAAATCCTCACCCGAATACACAAGCATATACCCTCGAGTCCTTCTCAGGTACTTGAAAATATGCTTTACCGCAACCCAATGGTTCGGTCCTGGATCCGCCTGAAATCGACTCACAATCCCGACCGCATAGCTAATATCCGGTCGAGTGCAAAGCATGGCATACATGAGACTACCCACTGCCGAAGCATAAGGCACCTTCTTCATGTATTCTCTTTCTTCATAAGACTTTGGAGAGTCTTTCTTAGAAAGAGTAATTCCAGACCTAGATGGTTGCCCACCTTTCTTGGAATCCTGCATTGCAAACCTCCTGAGAATTTTATCTATGTAGCCGGCCTGTGACAAAGCTATCATTTTGTTCTTCCTATCCCGAAAGATCTGGATACCGAGAACAAAATTAGCCTCACCCAAGTCCTTCATGTCAAACTGCTTGGTCAACCATAATTTGACCGATGACAACGCCCCAACGTCATTGCCAATTAGCAGAATGTCATCTACATAGAGTAGTAGAAAAACCACCTTCCCATTCTTAATGTGTTTGTAAACACATGGTTCATCCACATTTTGTGAGAACCCATAAGTCTTGATCACTTGATCAAATCTTATGTTCCAAGAACGAGAAGCCTGCTTAAGTCCATAAATTGCTTTAGCAGCTTACAAACCTTACCCTCTTGACCCGCGACCTTGAACCCGTCTGGTTGTTCCATATAAATGGACTCATCAAGATAGCCATTCAGAAAAGCCGTCTTGACATCCATCTGCCAAATCTCGTAGTCGAGAGCGGCAGCTATGGACAAGAGAATCCGGATGGACTTAAGCATGGCTACAGGCGAAAAGGTTTCCTCATAATCGATTCCTTCCTTTTGCGTATAACCCTTAGCTACCAGTCTAGCCTTAAAGGTTTCGACCTTTCCATCCACTCCTCTTTTCCTCTTGTAGATCCACTTACACCCTATGGGTTTTACCCCTTCGGGAAGATCCACAAGCTCCCAGACCCGATTAGTCTCCATAGACTTCATCTCAATGTTCATGGCCTCTGTCCAGAGTCTTGAATCAACATCCTCCATAGCTTCTGCGTAAGTATAAGGATCCCTGTCATGTTCATCCGGTTCAGCCAAAAAGACCTCCCCATTGAACATATACCTCTCAGGTTGACGCCCGATCCTCCCACTACGCCGAAGCCCCTGAGGTTGTTGTTCAGGTTTGTTTGGTTTTTCTACACCGATCGGAATGGTTTCGTTCGGAACCTCCGGAGTAAACGGATCACCCCTCAACTCCTCAAGCACCACTTTGCTTTGAGGTTTAAAGTCGTTCATGTAACTCTCCTCAAGGAAAGTTGCCTTAGTTGAAACCACGACTTTTATTTCCTTCCTTTGGGTTATAACAATAACCCCCTTTAGTCCCTTTTGGATATCCTACAACACACACAAACTTTCGAACGTGCTTCCAACTCGTTTGGATCCTTAAACAGGACATGAACTGGACATCCCATATGCGAATATGGTTTAAGGATGTCTTCCGTCTTGTCACAACTCGTGAGGAGTTTTAGGGACCGATTTTGAAGGCACATTGTTTAAAAGATAACATGCGGTTTGTAGTGCATATCCCCAAAAGGATAAAGGCAATGATGAATAACTCATCATGGACCGAATCATGTCCAACAAAGTCCTATTTCTTCTCTCTGCTACGCCATTCTGCTGTGGAGTGTTCGGCGCAGTCAAATGGGGATAAGATCTCATTCTCTAACAAGTGTCCCAAGAAACTCATCAGAAAGGTATTCCCCACCTCGATCAGATCGAAGTGCCTTTATGGGTCTACCCAATTGCTTTTCCACTTCAACCCGAAACTCCCTGAACTTATCATAAGTTTCGCTTTTGTGGTGCATCAGGTACACATACCCATATCTTGAGTAGTCGTCAATAAAAGTGATGAAGTACTCATACCCTCCTCGTGCCCGGATGTTTATCGGTCCGCAAACATCACTATGCACAAGTTCTAGAACCCCTTTGGCCCTATTGTCCTTAGACCCGTATGGTCATTTGGTCATTTTACCCTCCAAACAAGATTCATATTGAGGTATAGATTCCACCTTTAAGTGACTTAAAGGTCCATCCCTTGCCAACCTTTGAATCATATTCAGGTTAATATGACCAAGGCGCAAATGCCAAAGATAGGTCTTATTAGAGTAAGAAGTTTTAAGTCTTTTTGGGTCATTATCATTTATCTCAGCATTAAGCAATAAGTCCATCTTAGGTTTGATAAAATATAGATTATTTTGCATCCATCCAGAACAGATAAAAGATTTATTTTTACGAATCACCACTTTTCATTAAAAGATACCACGTAGGAGTCTTTAAATAAAGAAGATACAGAAATTAAATTCCTTTTAAATTTAGGAACATAAAAACAATCTCGCAAAATTAAATTCCTATAATTATCAAAATAAAGATGGACATCTCCCACTGCTTCCGCTGAGACCAAGGATCCATCGCCCATCCGAAGCGTTAAGTCTTCACGAAGTAGACTTCTCGTTTCTTTGAATCCTTGCAGAGAAACACAAACATGATTAGTTGCACCGGAATCTATGACCCAGATGTCACTGGATTCCTCAACCAAACAAGTTTCTAAATATAGAAGATCACACCTACCTCCCTTGGAAAGGAAGTCCTTGCAATGCTTCTTTATATGCCTGACTTTACCACAGAAGAAGCACTTAAGCTTCTTTGGGTTCTTCTTCTTCTTCTTCTTGCTCTTGGTAGTAGCAGGAATAGAAGACTTTCCACTCTTGGCCCGTTGCTTCTTTCCATTCCCAGAGTTAGGATTGGAACCAGAAGCAGCTACCATATTGGCCTCACCACCAGCAGGAGACTCCCTGATCAGCAGTTCAAACTCCTGTAACTGTTTCATCAGTTCTGTCAAGGTCATATCCCGTCTATTGCTTAAATTAAAAGTAGCTCTAAACGGAATAAATTCCTTAGACAGAGTCTCAAAGACCATAGTCATCTGAGTTTCAGCATCGATGTCGGCTCCATTGGTTTGAGCCTCAACGAGGTAACCCATGACCAACATCATATGCTCCTTTACAGATGTCCCCGGCCTCTGTCTACAGTTTAAGAGTTTCCGAAGCGCTCCTTGCGGCTTTGTTATGGCCTGGCCTCCAAACATGTCCTCAAGATTATCCAAGATCTGCTTCGCAGTCTCATAATCCTGATGTTGAACCTGCAGCACGTTGTTCATGCTAGCCATAACATAACAGCGGGCCTGATCATTAGCATCTTTCCAGCGGTCGTACGCTTGAAATTGCTCATTACTTGAGTCTCCCGTAGGCTCGGGAGGACAAGGAGTTGTCAGAACATATTTCAGTTTCTCAAAGGAAAGGACGATGTCCAGGTTCCGTTTTCAATCGTTATAATTCTCACCGGTTAATTGGTTTTTGTCAAGTATCAATGATAAAACGTTTTTAGACATTTTCAATCTACAATAAAGAATCATATACCAAACATAAGCAAACATATATAATAATTTAGTAAGATAACACAATCATATAAAATCATACAAAAGTGTTTATGTGTCAAAACCTTAAAAATATCACAACCTTACAACGATAATTCCCAACTCAGAATTTAACAAGCTCCTAAGGTAGTCATGCCAAATTCAATCAGGAACACGGATCCCCTCCTGATTAATATATGTCATCTAGGACCCGAATGATCCAGCATATACTAATAATCGTTTCTTTGGCCATTAATTTTATTAACAGAGCTCCTAGGGAGGTTAATAATAAAATTAACGTGAGTGTATAACCACCGTTTCAATATTTTATCCATGAGATGTACCTTCAGCGGTGTGCATGGACTTCTGTTGATTAGATGAGCGGCTGTGTTAATTGCCTCAACCCAAAACATCTTTAGCAGCCCTGCATGCAACCTCATGCTTCTAGCACGCTCGTTTAAAGTCATGTTCATCCTCTCAGCTACCACATTCTGTTGTGGTTTCCCTGGAATGGTCTTCCTCATCTTTATCCCATTTTCAGCACAGTACTGCCTGAAATCTTCATCTAAGTACTCTCCCCATTGTCAGACTGCAAGCATTTTACCTTCAAATCTGTCTCGTTCTCCACCATGGCTTTCCATCTCTTGAAAGTATCATAGACATCAGATTTTTTTTTCAGAAAGTAAACCCATACCTTCCTGCTTGAGTCATCTATGAATGTCACATAATAGTTAGCGCCACCAAGAGAAGTCACCGGCGCAGGCCCCCACACATCTGTGTGAACTAGCTCCAATTTCCTGGACTTAGGCTCTCTACCCATCTTTGAGAAACTGACTCTTTCTGTTTACCAAAGATGCAGGCTTCACATAAACTATGATCAACAGTTTTTAAACTCGGCAGTTTTCCTTTGCAGTGAAGCACCTTCATACCTTTCTCACTCATGTGACCGAGCTTATAATGCCATAGCTCGGTATTGGCAGCAGAATCAGCTACTGCTATGGTATCTCTGCAACTAGAGTTCATGTAGAGAGTTCCAGCCTTGTGTCCCCGAGCAATAACCATCGCTCCTTTCGTGACTTTCCAACCTCCACAATTAAAGGTCACTTTATGTCCTTCATCATCCAGTTGCCCCACCGAAATCAAGTTGCCCATTAGTTTAGGAACATGTCTCACCTTATGAATCTTCCACAAAGACCCATTAGGCATTTTTAAACTGACATCTCCAATGCCAACAATATCTAAAGGTTCTCCATTAGCGAGATAAACCTTACCATGATTTCCAGCAACATAATTCTCTAGGACATGATGGTATGCAGCGGTGTGGAATGATGCTCTTGAGTCTATATGCAGTGGTGTGGAATGATGCTCCTGAGTCTATCACCCACGAATCAAAAGAACTGTCAACAGACAAGATTAAGGCATCCTGTTGCTCTTCAGTGGCGGCGTCAACTATGTCATTGGTCTTGTCTTCGTTCTTCCTTAGAGCCCTACAGTTCTTTTTCAAGTGGCCCGTCTTTCTACAATTCCAACACTCCATGGTCCTACCGTTCCTTGACTTGCTTCTTCCATTCCTAGACTTGCCTCTCCTGCCATTATCCCTGTTGGATTGCCTGTCAAGTTTCCTGCCCCTATTATCAACATTAAGGGCTGAGTTCAACGAAGAGGCTTCTCCTGAGTCCTTCCTGCTAACTTCTTCTGCCAGAATGGAGTTTCTGACATCAACAAACTTCAGTTTGGCATTCTCAAGCGAATTTGTAATGGCCACCCTCATAGGTTCCCAACTATTCGGTAACGAGGCCAAGAGGATTAGAGCATTGATCTCATCATCGAATTTAATTTCTACCGAGACCAATTGGTTCAGGACGGTGTTGAAACTATTCAGGTGCTCTACCACCGAGGTACCATCAGGCATCTTTAAATTAAAGAGCTTCTTCATGAGATGTACCTTGTTATTGGCTGAGGGCTTCTCATACATCTCTGATAGAGCCTTTATCATTCCTGCTGTAGTAGTCTCCTTCGCAACGTTGTGGGCAACGTTCTTTGATAAGGTCAAACAGATCACACCGAGCACCTGTCTATCAAGGAGATTCCACTCCTCATCCTTCATGCCTTCGAGCTTATTACCCAAGGGCAAGTGCAGCTTCCTGCTGTAGAGGTAGTCTTTACTTGCATCCTCCAATAGGAAAAATCTGAACCATCAAATTTGATGATACCGGCTGCCATACCTTCTTCTTCAGTCATCGTTCTTGATCAAAACCTCCTCTCTGATACCAGTTGTTGGGGAATTAGGCATCTCCTAATTCCAAGGATCATAAGAATGAACAATTGCAGAAAATAAATAGGAGAAAAGAAGAAAAAGAGACATCAAATTTTATACAGGTTCGTCCAAAATTGAGACTACGTCCTATTTCTACCGCTTGCAGATTCCACTATGATGAAGGAGATTACAGATTACAAGAGCAATTTCTCACACACTCATAAACTGTGCTTACCAAAACTCTCTTCTATCTAACACCCTGTGGGAATTTTTCTCTCTCAAGTATGGAGCTCTCAAGAATTATGCCTCTCACAAAATTATGCCACTCACAATTTTTACACACTTTTTACACACACCCAACCCTTGCCACCTTGTGTCTATTTATAACCAAAGGAGGAGAAAAATAGCAACTAATGGGAAACCCTAGTGGTTTCCCATTTTTAGGGCCTTTGAATCCGTCTCTGACTCAAAAAATATCGCGCATCATAGTACGTCAGCGCCGCGGTGCTCGAAACAAGCGCTACGACGCCCCCTGCAGCGCCTAGGCGCTCTTCTCCTGGCGCCTAGGCGCCACCAAGTCTCAACCTAGGCGTAATCCTCCTGGCGCCTAGGCGCTCTCCACATGGCGCCTAGGCGCCCTTGTCCTGGCGCCTAGGCGCTCTGCACTTGGCGCCTAGGCGCCCTCATCCCAGCGCCGTAGGGCGCCACGGCGCTCTTCTGCAAGAGCTGCGGCGCTTGCTCCCTACCTCTGAGGAGGCGTTTTTCTCCCTTTTTCTTCCTTTTGCTGGGTTGTCGACTTGATTTGGCTCCACATCTGCAACATTTATTTAGTTTTCCCTCTAAATAATCCATTTTTACTCTTTTGTATAGATAAACTTGAGAAATTAGGCAAAAAAAGCAGATTAAGGAGGCAAAAAGGAGGCTTTGAAGTAGCAATCCACACCCTAGTGCCATATAAGAAACTGTGCCCCCTCGTGGTGTCGCAGAACACGGGCGCCCCGCACCAACCAAAGCCCACAGCTGCTTGAGAAATCTATTAGGGCTGCGGCAAAGCTAAAGCTTGTGGCTGTACTAGATTTAAGCCTGCAGTAGCGCATGTGCCTTTTTGGCTCGACTCTAAATTTTTGAACACGCATGGCCATTAAATCTTCTTTTCCCCCCAACGCACGCTTGCTCTGACTCTAAATGGGTACTGATTTTGAGGATGATTTAAGGAAGAATTATCCAAGTGTTTGGAGACCTATAAATGCCTCTTTTCTAGGGTTTAGGAGGCGGTGGTGAAGAGCTAGAGGAACATTTGGAGAGAAAAAATCTTTGGTACTATTTTTGGTCTCTATTTTAAGAGGGATTCCCCCATCTTGTAAATAAATAAAATTATAGTTAGTTTTTGTGTTTGATTTTTGTGTTAGTTTTAGATTAGCTATTTTATTTTTCTTTTGAAGACATCATTAAATGGTATTTTGGAGCTACAAAGAGGAGGAAGAAAATTAGGGGGATGATTTTGGAGCTTGTGACAACTCCTTTTGATGATTTCTTTCTCATTTTCTTTTTCTAAATCTTCGTATATTCTAAGAATGTTTGATTATTGGTGTTGTTTAATTTTATATGTGATTATTTGTAGTTAAATTTCTTACTTTAGAGGGCTATGGACCCATGTTGAGATTGTTTTTGGTTTCTTGTCTTGGATTAATGCAAGTTGGATTCCATTTTCTATTTATTTGTGTTTTCTTGGGTTTAATGCATCTAATTGCTTGATCACCATTTGGTTAATTTTGTATTTACAATTAGTAGTTACAAAAGGAGGATTCTAAATATGTGTTTAGGAAATACAACCTAAAGATTTATGAAGTTGAGAGACCTATAATTTTCTTTGTGAGTAATTATTAGAACTTGCTTAACGAGTCCTTAATAATTGATTTTAAATAGTGATATTGAAATTAATTATTTTGGGTATTCTTCAATTGAGTACTTAAGAGAGAAAAAACTGAGATACATAAGTGTTTGTAGCCAATAAATTAGGAAAATTAATTTGTCAACAATCTAGATAATTACCAATGAAAATGGAAACTTGGTGAAATAGTTCCTCTATATCCGTTTTATTATTATTTATTTTTATTTTAGTTTGTAGATTTCATTTTTTATTTTTTTTTTAATTTCATCTATCCAAATAATTTTAGAGTTAATCTAAGTTCGATACTTAACTAAAATTAAACAAAATCCTAGTGAGAACAATATCTGTACATCGATACATTTTATTATTTATAAGATTCTGTGCACTTGCGAATTCAATGCAACACATGGCTGGATTTGTTTTTGTTAAAAAAAAGATTAAATGTTGCATCCTTGTTGGATGCAACAAAAAAATAATAATAATCCTAAATTAATATTAAAATAATATTAAAATAAATATAAAAAAATCATAAATAGTGTCTTATTAACACTATAAATATGTGTATTCTCCCCTTTGTCTCTCATGGGCTTTTCTCTAGCCCCATTTCTTCACTTTTTTCTCAACTGTTGAGTTAGACTCAGCAGTACCCTATTTTGGGAAGAGATGCTGTTAGGGTACTCCTCCGACCATACTTTTAATATTAAAATAATGTCTAAATTAGTATAGAAAGTTTAGTGAGGCATAAAGATGATTTTGCATGCTTAGTATTATGGTATGGTTTTTAACTCTATATCTGCTTGTAATGTTAATATTTTTATGAAATAAATTATATTTTTCAAGCTTTTAGTAATTATTGTTAGTATTGTTATGCTGCCTATTTTTACATAAATTCAATCATGCTTTATTTTTGTAATTTAATTATATTGCGTAATTAATATTAATAATCATAAAATAATGCTTAATTTTTTAAATGTCTTTTACTATAATATGACTTGTTATGTTATCAATTGTAGATATTTCATAAGACGTGGCTCTATCAAAATTAATATAAAAATTTATTCCATTTAAATATAATAATTTTGATTAGTTATTATCTTTTCTATATTAAAATTATGTCAATTATAATTGTAGTAACAAAGGTTATAATTCCCATAATTAGTGCACCAAATTATTAGTGAGATCTGATCATTTTGCTCGTTTCATAGGATAATATTTACTGTATTATAGCTTGCTATATTGTCGTTTGGATTGACTTATAAAATTAATAAAAGTGTTTGCAATTAATGAGACAAAATATAATAAATCAAATACTTTAGATAACTATTTAGAGTTAAAATTTCATATCAGTTACAAAACATACAAGAGATTCTTAAAGCATTATCGTTTTAATTTTATGTTTTAAAATTTTATTTTAAAATCTTCAAACATATTTGTTTTCTTTTGTTTTGTTTTAAAAAATCCTTTGCTATTTTTAACCGAACATTTTCAATCTTTCAAAAACTCACTTCTTTGTGGATACGACAATCTTTCTATACTACAAATATCCATGTTTAAAGAATCACTTTTGGGCAATACAATAGGTAGATATGAGAGAGCCCACTTGTTGGAAACAAAGTGCGCAGCGGAATTTTAAAAAATTTTCATCAGAGTAATTTCCAAAACACAAGTTTGACATGTTATATGTATAAATTAGACAGATCTTACTAACCTCAGTGTGTCGAAGAACCTCCGCAACCTGTGTAGAGAAGTAACGTTCCAAAAGAGCCTCAACCAACTGGTCTTCTTTGCTATTCTCTATCCACAACCGGAGTGAGTGTGGGCTCACACGTACAGCTCTTCCACCGGTGACTCTCCTTCCAACCAATAGAGAGAACCCAAAGCTAGTGCTCGTGATTTGTGAACAAAAGCTCTCAAGGAGTTTTTAGATGCTCACTAGAAGAGTATCACTCTTAATCTCTCAAATTGATCTCTATTGATCTGAGTAAATCATGAGACTCACTCCCTTTATATAGCTATTGGTCCTAGGGTCAGTCCATATCAGATTAGGTCTCAAAAACTCGAAACAGAATCAAGTTCAGATCAATATCAGATAAAATCCACGTGAAAACGCGTAATCTTATCTCCTGCTGATCGGCAGGCCGAACATTGTGATCGGCAAGCCGATCAGGCCAGTTCGGCAGGTCGAACATGTCATCCGGCAGGCCGAACTCTCGAGAAAAAATCTCCGCGAATCTTTTATTTTCCACCCGAGATTCTAAAGGATAAAGTCTCAGTTTTGATTCAAATAACCCAATAGAGAAGTTATCTGATCAAAACAAACTTTATCAAGATAATCTCTAAGAAAATAAATCAATTCACAATAATTCTACAAGTTTATCTTGTTCTAATTTGTCCAAAATTAAAACAACCGATAAACAGACAAGAATTATCTGATCGCAATAATTCAACAAGTTTATCTTGAACTAATTTCTTGCAAAATTAATTCAACTGATAAACAAACATGAATTATTTGATTCTTACAAATTTTAAACCAATCTGATAAATCCGACATAAGTCACCAATTATTGGAAAAGCACGCCGTGTCGTTACAGGATTTTGTGAGCTAGCAAAGGGGACCAAAATGGACCTATAAAGTTCAAGCTCATGATAATTATGAAACCCAATATCCCAAATATATATTTCACAATTATCAACTCCAACGCTACTCCACTAAAAGCTTGGAGCTGCACTCTCGAACTTTATAGAATTACGAAGCTCATGTAGCTAAGTCTCCATGATATATCATAGTGTATCGTATCCCCATATAATAATCCATAACCGGCTTAAGGACAAGTTCTGTCTTACTTTCCCAATTATTTTTACCTTACGTTCCATTGTCTCACCATTAAAAAACTTACCATCTAAAGATAGTATACCATTCGGTTACACCTATGTATCTAAATGGTTGAGCGCTCCAGTTTTTCAATTGCAGGACAACGCATATAAAAGGATATTATTGCTCCTAAAGAGGAGCTATGGATTCCATATCTATGAATAACAAGTCTACGCTATCAAGAGTCATGCCTCCAACGTACCGGCATGCATACCACTATAGAGATGTGGGAGTCACCCATTGGCACATCAAAAGACACAAGTCGAGACAACGGGCCCACTATTCATCTCAGGATTAAGATACAATACAAATGACTGTCTGAAGTGAATCGATTTGCTAAGACAGAATTATTAATCCAAATCAATTCACTTTATGTCCCGATCCAACACATCGTCACCTATGACAACGTGCCAATGTTTCTATTCACAGAGTCCAACTCCGATGGCCAAGACAAACCATCTCCCAAAAGGTAGACAACATAACAATCTTTACATGAATAAAGCGGCCAACTTTATTCCCTCGATTGCGGATCATATGTTTTAGATCATCGCCTTAAGAATCGTATCTTCCGCATAATCAGTCCATCATATGCCCAATTCTTAAGGTTTAAACTGACAGTCTCAGACTACTGTTTGCTTATCATACATTCAACAAATATGAACGTAAAGAGGACAAGATTTGGTATATATATAAATGAATAAATTCTTTATTGATAAAAATGTCTCCAAAAACGTATTACATTTTTACTCCTTAGGGCATACATGTCTAACAATCTCCCACTTGCACTAAGTGAGTAAATACAGCAAATTTCGCATCCCTATAGCTTCCACATGCCTCTCGAAGACTCTCCCAGTAAGTGTCTTCGTAAATGGATCAGCTAAATTGTCCTCTGACGCGATCTTGCACACCGTGACATGCCCGCCCTCAACGAAGTCCTTTATCACATGATACTTCCGATCAATATGCTTACTCTTCTTGTGAAATCTTGGTTCCTTAGCATTAGCTACCGCCACACTGTTATCACAGTATAGTGATACCGCTTTATCCATACCAGGAACTACCTCAAGATCCCCAAGGAACTTAAGGAGCCACACTGCTTCTTTCGAAGCATCACTAGCCGCCACATATTCGGCCTCCATTGTTGAATCCGAAGTGCAATCTTGCTTCGCACTTCTCCAACTGATGGCACCGCTGCCCAGAGTAAACACAAACCCCGAAGTCGATTTCCTAGAATCCAGACAGGATTGAAAATCTGAATCAGTGTATCCTAGAGGAGTCAAGTCCTCACCCGAATACACAAGCATATAACCTCGAGTCCTTCTCAAGTACTTGAAACTATGCTTTACCGCAACCCAATGGTTCGGTCCTGGATCTGCCTGAAATCGACTTACAATCCCGACCGCATAGCTAATATCCGGTCGAGTGCAAAGCATGGTATACATGAGACTACCTACTGCCGAAGCATAAGGTACCTTCTTCATGTATTCTCTTTCTTCATAAGACTTTGGTGAGTCTTTCTTAGAAAGAGTAATTCCAGACCTAGATGGTTGCCCACCTTTCTTGGAATCCTACATTGCAAACCTCCTGAGAATTTTATCTATGTAGCTGGCCTGAGACAAAGCTATCATTTTGTTCTTCCTATCCCGAAAGATCTGGATATGGAGAACAAAATTAGCCTCACCTAAGTCTTTCAGGTCAAACTGCTTGGTCAACCATAATTTGACCAATGACAATGCCCCAACATCATTGCCAATTAGCAGAATGTCATCTACATAGAGCAGTAGAAAAACTACCTTCCCATCCTTAATGTGTTTGTAAACACATGGTTCATCCACGTTTTGTGAGAACCCATAAGTCTTGATCACTTGATCAAATCTTATGTTCCAAGAACAGGAAGCCTGCTTAAGTCCATAAATTGACTTTAGCAGCTTAAAAACCTTACCCTCTTAACCCGCGACCTTGAACCCGTCTGGTTGTTCCATATAAATGGACTTATCAAGATAGCCATTCAGAAAAGCCGTCTTGACATCCATCTGCCAAATCTCATAATCGAGAGCGGCAGCTATGGACAAGAGAATCCGGATGGACTTAAGCATGGCTACAGGCGAAAAGGTTTCCTTATAATCGATTCCTTCCTTTTGCGTATAACCCTTAGCTACCAGTCTAGCCTTAAAGGTTTCAACCTTTCCATCCACTCCTCTTTTCCTCTTGTAGATCCACTTACACCCTATGGATTTTAGCCCTTCGGGAATATCCACAAGCTCCCAGACCCGATTAGTCTCCATAGACTTCATCTCTATGTTCATGGCCTCTGTCCAGAGTTTTGAATCAACATCCTCCATAGCTTCTGCGTAAGTATAAGGATCCCTATCAGTTCATTCGGTTCAGCCAAAAAGACCTCCCCATTGAACATATACCTCTCAGGTTGACGCCCGATCCTCCCACTACACCAAACCCCTTGAGGTTGTTGTTTAGGTTTGTTTGGTTTTTCTACACCGATCGGAATGGTTTCGTTCGAAACCTCCAGAGTGAACGAATCACCCCTTAACTCCTCAAGCACCACTTTGCTTCGAGGTTTAAAGTCGTCCATGTAACTCTCCTCAAGGAAAGTTGCATTAGTTGAAACCACGACTTTATTTTCCTTTGGGTTATAAAAATAACCCCCTTTAGTCCCTTTTGGATATCCTACAAACACACAAACTTTCGAACGTGCTTCCAACTCGTTTGGATCCTTAAACAGGACATGAACTGGACATCCCCATATGCGAATATGGTTTAAGGATGTCTTCCGTCTTGTCCACAACTCGTGAGGAGTTTTAGGGACCGATTTTGAAGGCACATTGTTTAAAAGATAACATGCGGTTTGTAGTGCATATCCCCAAAAGGATAAAGGCAATGATGAATAACTCATCATGGACCGAATCATGTCCAACAAAGTCCTATTTCTTCTCTCTGCTACGCCATTCTGCTGTGGAGTGTTCGGCGCAGTCAAATGGGATAAGATCTCATTCTCTAACAAGTGTCCCAAGAACTCATCAGAAAGGTATTCCCCACCTCGATCAGATCGAAGTGCCTTTATGGGTCTACCCAATTGCTTTTCCACTTCAACCCGAAACTCCCTGAACTTATCATAAGTTTCGCTTTTGTGGTGCATCAGGTACACATACCCATATCTTGAGTAGTCGTCAATAAAAGTGATGAAGTACTCATACCCTCCTCGTGCCCGGATGTTTATCGGTCCGCAAACATCACTATGCACAAGTTCTAGAACCCCTTTGGCCCTATTGTCCTTAGACCCGTATGGTCATTTGGTCATTTTACCCTCCAAACAAGATTCACATTGAGGTATAGATTCTACCTTTAAGTGACTTAAAGGTCCATCCCTTACCAACCTTTGAATCCTATTCAGGTTAATATGGCCAATGCGCAAATGCCAAAGATAAGTCTTATTAGAGTGAGAAGTTTTAAGTCTTTTTGAGTCATTATCATTTATCTCAGCATTAAGCAATAAGTCCATCTTAGGTTTGATAAAATATAGATTATTTTGCATCCATCCAGAACAGATAAAAGATTTATTTTTACGAATCACCACTTTTTCATTAAAAGATACCACGTAGGAGTCTTTAAATAAAGAAGATACAGAAATTAAATTCCTTTTAAATTTAGGAACATAAAAACAATCTCGCAAAATTAAATTCCTATAATTATCAAAATAAAGATGGACATCTCCCACTGCTTCCGCTGAGACCAAGGATCCATCGCCCTTCCGAAGCGTTAAGTCTTCACGAAGTAGACTTCTCGTTTCTTTGAATCCTTGCAGAGAAACACAAACATGATTAGTTGCACCGGAATCTATGACCCAGATGTCACTGGATTCCTCAACCAAACAAGTTTCTAAATATAGAAGATCACACCTACCTCCCTTGGAAAGGAAGTCCTTGCAATGCTTCTTTATATGCCTGACTTTACCACAGAAGAAGCACTTAAGCTTCTTTGGGTTCTTCTTCTTCTTCTTCTTGCTCTTGGTAGTAGCAGGAATAGAAGACTTTCCACTCTTGGCCCGTTGCTTCTTTCCATTCCCAGAGTTAGGATTGGAACCAGAAGCAGCTACCATATTGGCCTCACCACCAGCAGGAGACTCCCTGATCAGCAGTTCAAACTCCTGTAACTGTTTCATCAGTTCTGTCAAGGTCATATCCCGTCTATTGCTTAAATTAAAAGTAGCTCTAAACGGAATAAATTCCTTAGACAGAGTCTCAAAGACCATAGTCATCTGAGTTTCAGCATCGATGTCGGCTCCATTAGTTTGAGCCTCAACGAGGTAACCCATGACCAACATCATATGCTCCTTTACAGATGTCCCCGGCCTCTGTCTACAGTTTAAGAGTTTCCGAAGCGCTCCTTGCGGCTTTGTTATGGCCTGGCCTCCAAACATGTCCTCAAGATTATCCAAGATTTGCTTCGTAGTCTCATAATCCTGATGTTGAGCCTGCAGCACGTTGTTCATGCTAGCCATAACATAGCAGTGGGCCTGATCATTAGCATCTTTCCAGCGGTCGTACGCTTGAAATTGCTCATTACTTGAGTCTCCCGTAGGCTCGGGAGGACAAGGGGTTCTCTAAACATATTTTAGTTTCTCAAAGGATAGGACGATGTCTAGGTTCCGTTCCCAATCGTTATAATTCTCACCGGTTAATTGGTTTTTGTCAAGTATCAATGATAAAGCGTTTTTAGACATTTTCAATCTACAATAAAGAATCATATACCAAACATAAGCAAACATATATAATGATTTAGTAAGATAACACAATCATGTAAAATCATACAAATGTGTTTATGTGTCAAAACCTTAAAAATATCACAACCTTACAACGATAATTCCCAACTCAGAATTTAACAAGCTCCTAAGGTAGTCATGCCAAATTCAATCAGGAACACGGATCCCCTCCTGATTAATATATGTCATCTAGGACCCGTATGATCCAGCATATACTAATAATCGTTTCTTTGGCCATTAATTTTATTAACAGAGCTCCTAGGGGAGGTTAATAATAAAATTAACGTGAGTGTATAACCACCGTTTTAATATTTTATCCATGATTTATAATCACCACCTAGGGGTGTGCAACTATAAATCATACTAAAATACCTTATCCTTTCAGAGATCTAATCTGGTACATGATAGAAATCCCTTCCTAGGGGTCGGGACCACCATGTTCTTCCTATGGACCAACGATGGAGGCCTTAGGTCCTCTCTTCGAAAACCTTCTCCCACTCAATCTTTTGAAGTTAAGGTTTTTATTTTAAAATTATGCATGAATAATTTTAATATGAGCGGCACTCCCAATTCTATATGACATGTTATCAATATACATGGTAAATCATATTATAATGCAGACAAGCAAAGCAATCAAGCAAAGCTACAAGCAAAATAATAATTACCGTAATATTATGGTTCCACCCTAGAGAATAGAAAACTAAGATTACAAGAGAATAATCGAGACATTTTTCGATTCTTCATCCTTGAATCCTCAAGCTGTATCCTTCTTCATGTAATATCCATCTTCAAGTCTTCAATCCCGTATGAATCGAATATTTCATATTTCCGGTCATATCCAAATTTAATGTTTCTCAGAATCGTCCCAAAAATAAAATTAAAACTGCACCAAAAAAATTGCACCTTTTCTGGACACTCGGCAGCTCTCGATCGGCAGACCGATCTGGGTGATCGGCCTGCCGATCATGGAAGTTCGGCCTGCCGAACATGAAAGTTCGGCTTGCCGACAGAGCACCAAAATTTCTGCCCCACTGTCGGCCTGCCGGACCACACGTCCGGCCTACCAATCTGTGACCTTCGGCCTGCCGAATTGTGAGGTCCGGCATACCAACCGAGCAAAAAATGCACATTCTAGAAAATACAATTTTAATGCAATTCATCAATTTTATTTTTAACAATTCAAAAACATAAAATTAGAGACCCAGGAAATACCTGGAGGCACCATCATCAATCTTCTAGATCCAACTTCTCGATCCGTTTTCTCCGAATAATTATTTAATTATAAAATTCTTACAAATTAAAAATTAAATAACAATTCCTAGACGGAGATGATAGTCCGCCATCTAATTACATGGAAAACTTAGATACACATTCTAACCTCTAAGGAACCATAACCGGTATTAATTAATTAATAAATAATTAAACAATGATTTAATCAACCATAATTAATTAATAAACATTCACCACATAATCCATGACAACATATATATTATATAGCAACCTAGAGTGCCATCTCTCTATAAAATTCAATTCAAGCATAGGAGAGATTAAGATCACAAATTTATGCATATAACATGATCACAAACTTGCAAATTTATGTAAAAATCTCGCTCTGATACCAATTGTTGGAAACAAAGTGCGCAGCGGAATTTTAAAAAATTTTCATCGGAGTAATTTCCAAAACACAAGTTTGACACGTTATATGTATAAATTAGACAGATCTTACTAACCTCAGTGTGCCGAAGAAGCTCCGCAACCTGCGTAGAGAAGTAATGTTCCAGAAGAGCCTTAACCAACTGGTCTTCTTTGCTATTCTCTATCCACAACCAGAGTGAGTGTGGGCTCACACGTACAGCTCTTTCACCGGTGACTCTCCTTCCAACCAATAGAGAGAACCCAAAGCTAGTGCTCGTGATTTGTGAACAGAAGCTCTTAGGGAGATTTCATATGCTCACTAGAAGAGTATCACTCTTAATCTCTCAAATTGATCTCTATTGATCTGAGTAAATCATGAGACTCACTCACTTTATATAGCTATTGGTCCTAGGGTCAGTCCGTATCAGATTAGGTCTCAAAAACTCGAAACAGAATCAAGTTTGGATCAATATCTGATAAGATCCGCGTGAAAATGCGTAATCTTATCTCTCGCTGATCGGTAGGCCGATCAGGCCAGTTCGACAGGCCGAACACGTCATCCGGCAGGACGAACTCCCGAGAAAAAATCTCCACGAGTCTTTTATTTTCCACCCGAGATTCTAAAGGATAAAGTCTCAATTTTGATTCAAATAACCCAATAGAGAAGTTATTTGATCAAAACAAACTTTATCAAGATAATCTCTAAGAAAATAAATCAATTCACAATAATTCTACAAGTTTATCTTGTTCTAATTTGTCCAAAATTAAAACAACCGATAAATAGACAAGAATTATCTGATCGCAATAATTCAACAAGTTTATCTTGAACTAATTTCTTACAAAATTAATTCAACCGATAAACAGACATGAATTATTTGATTCTTACAAATTTTAAACCAATCTGATAAATCTGACATAAGTCACCAATTATTGGAAAAGCACACCGTGTCGTTACAGGATTTTGTGAGCTAGCAAAACGGACCAAAATGGACCTATAAAGTTCAAGCTCATGATAATTATGAAACCCAATATCCCAGATATACATTTCACAATTATAAACTCCAACGCTACTCCACTAAAAGCTTGGAGCTACACTCTCGAACTTTATAGAATTACAAAGCTCATGTAGCTAAGTCTCCATGACATATCATAGTGTATCGTATCCCCATATAATAATCCATAATTGGCTTAAGGACAAGTTCTGTCTTACCTTCCCGATTATTTTTATCTTACATTCCATTGTCTCACCATTAGAAAACTTACCATCCAAAGATAGTATACCATTCGGTTACACCTATGTATCCAAATGGTTGAGCGCTCCAGTTTTCCAATTACAGGACAACGTATATAAGAGGATATTATAACTCCTAAAGAGGAGCTATGGATTCCATATCTATGAATAACAATTCTACGCTATCAAGAGTCATGCCTCCAACGTACTGGCATGCATACTACTATAGAGATGTGGGAGTCACTCATTGGTACATCAAAAGACACAAGTCGAGACAACGGGCCCACTATTCATCTCAGGATTAAGATACAATACAAATGACTGTCTAAAGTGAATCGATTTGCCAAGACAGAATTATTAATCCAAATCAATTCACTTTATGTCCCGATCCAACACATCGTCACCTATGACAACGTGCCAATGTTTCTATTCACAGAGTCCAACTTCGATGGTCAAGACAAACCATCTCCCAAAAAGGATATAGACAACATAACAATCTTTACATGAATAAAGCGCCCAACTTTATTCCCTCGATTGCGGATCATATGTTTTAGACCATCACCTTAAGAATTGTGTCTTCCGCATAATCAGTCCATCATATGCCCAATTCTTAAGGTTTAGACTGACAGTCTCAGACTACTGTTTGCTTATCATACATTCAACAATTATGAACGTAAAGAGAACAAGATTTGATATATATATAAATGAATAAATTTTTTATTGATAAAAATGTCTCTTAAAACGTATTATATTTTTACTCCTTAGGGCATACATGTCTAACACCACTTACCTTGAGGGATAAGTTAATGCTCCTGTTTATAATGCCTTATTTAGGCTTGGTGTAAAGCAAGTCCACCCCATGACCCGCGTACATCGTACAACGGTATCATGTAGATAGGTAACATATGTCATGATCCCTGTAGAGGGAGAACCTCTAATGTAGGTGGAGACTTTTGGTGGCATAATAAGTTAATGACAATCCAGCTTGAATCCCACCAATGCAGAGCAGGGCACACATAGGTCTTGAGGTGACCTATGCCTGATTAGATGGTCGGAAATAGCCTGGGGACCACCTCAAGAGTGCATGCCGATCAGCTGGGAAATCCCTTTGGGACTATGGCATTTTTTATCCGAGCATTGTGGTCGACGAATCCGAGGTAAGGTCCTTAGTTGACGAGTGTAGCATACCTCCAATATGTACTACTAGTCATTAATCTTTTAAAATATCCTATTGACGTATTATTATTGCAAATTAAGTAAATTTATTTGTTCCGCGACATTCAACTTAATTTGAGATACATGTCTTAAAGCTTATGTTAATCGTTTAAAAAAAAAAAAGAACATTAATAGATAGCAAAATGAAGGTGTTCAAATCTCACTAAATCTTATAAAAAGTCTAACTTTTTTTTTTAGCTTGGAGGTGGGGATTAGAACTCTTCAGCTTATTGTAGAGTCAGATTTGCACTAACATAGATGGAAGGTTAGACATAATTTTAAACTATTGTTGAAACATAAACGATAGTTAGCTAAACCGTCCTTTATTCCACCCTAGTAATTTATGGTATAAATTAGACGATGGTTTTTAATCATCGTCTAATATGCACGTGAAATACTACAAATGTTAGATGACTTTTTTTTTTGGGTAAAAACCATCATCTAACGTGCCACTTTTAATGACACTGATCGCAAAAACCGTTGTTATGAGCCTTGAAAATTAATATATGTGTGTGTGTGTGTATATATATATATTCACTGAAACAATATCTTCTCAAAAATAATTTTAAATGCTAGTCACAAATTTACATCCTCTTCTTTGATAAACTTGATTCATATCTAACATATAAAAAATACATAATAATTTTAAAAGACGTATGTAATAAATATGCATATATAACATAAATATTTCAAAAGCCTTAGCCAAAGTTTATCCACAAAATACGACAACAAAAAAATATTTAACCAAACTCAAAAGTCAAAAAAACCTTCAATTCAAAGGAAGGAAATTTAAAAATTCTAAATGTATGAAAATTTTGGTACTCAAGGTGGAGGCGGCGGCAGTGACAATATTGGTTTAACAGTGAGTCAAGGCATTAAAGATGAGAGTTGAGGAAGTGAAGAGTAGAAGAGATGAAAGAAAGAGAGGGAGAATAAAAGAAATTTAGAGAAAAAGTTAGAAGGTGAGTAAAAAAAAAAGCTAAGAAGTGAAGAAGAAAGAGATAGAGAGAACTTAGAGAGAGAATGAGGGATTTAAACGAAAAAATTTGGAATATGTAAATTTGATAGAGTGAAATGAAAAAGAGTGTTCAAAATTTAAAAAGAGCATAAGAAACTTTGAAATTTCTCGGTAAAAGAATGAGCAGGAAAAAATTCACCTTTTTCTTTGAAAATTGTTGACATTAGACGACAATTTCGATAAAAACAATCATCTAATGTGAGAATACAAATCTTAAAAACACAGAAATTTCCATGCCGTATTTTTTAATACATAAGAGGAAGGTTTTTATTTATAATATAGATGTAGTCTAATCTCTTATTTGTAATAGTGGTAGTTTTATCATTAGGCTATGTCTACAAACTACAAAATCTAACTGTTTGGAAACAATATAATTGTAATAATATACTTCAGTCTGATATTTTAATTCATACCATATGGTAAATCTTCCATGAGAATTCCAATCACAATATTGAACTTCATTTATGCTCCTAATAAATCACGTGCGTGGTCAATACGTAGATAGCTGTTGCTTTTCTACCAAACAGCCATCAACAATATAATAATGGTAGGGGCTGCTTAACTGTAGCGGAAAACAACTTGCCATATTAATTTATTGGCGATCATAAATGAGACAGCCCAAATAATAAGTCAAATACCCCAGCTCCAAGACTAATCACTTGACTGTTACATATTCCTAACAGACAAAGGTCCTTAACTAATCAAATCATGTGGAATGCTCTCAGAATGAAATTTCAAATAATTTTGGTAAGAATGACAAGAAACTTTGCAGATAATGAGGTGGGTCCAAATATACAACTGGGTTAGCAAGAAGATAAGGGCAATAGTCCTTTGGTTGCCTAGATCTTGCTAACAGAGAGGTTGATTTTGTCTATAATGATGATCACATTCCTCAACAAGTGAGTACAAAGAATACCAATACAATGGTTCAGAAAGCTTTTGAAGTCGCATCTCACTTATGGGCAGAACAAGTTGATAATAGTCAACAGGGAGCCCTTTATTAAAGTTATTTCAAGAATGCAAGTTAACATGAGTACTAGAGGTTTAAGTCCTAGATCCATGCCACGTTTAGTTCCATCAAAAGTTAACAATGAGGTTTTCTCTAGTGTCTTGCTTTGAATTGATCTTCAAGTGAAGAAACTTGATAACTTTGCAATTACTCAAATGGAACTAACGGTGTTAGGGTTTTAGGATAAATTAGCCTATTTGCCTAAGTCGAAGATCCCTGATACCAGAAAGAGAATTCATTATGCTTCTTGTGTTCGAAGTGTGAGGGTTTTAAGTTATATATTAAACCAATTTGTAGTTTGTAAGTATCATATGAAAGATTTGCGTAAAGAAAATGTTACATTTCAGTTTTTTTCGTTGCCTTTTCCATGGGTTTTCGTATAACCTTTTTTATTCTTGATTTGTTAGCCATAGTGGCTTGTTTATAAACCTATCTATTATTTTGTTTTCCTTTTCATTTTCCTTTTAATAAATTTGAGGTTTAATGAGATTGTTTCGTAGCTCCTTTTGTTTGGAAAGGGACGTGTTTCAAGATAAAGTTATGTAATGTGAAATTTTCTAGATTTGTAGCTTATAAGTGTCATAGGAAAGATTTTAGGCCAACAAAAATCAACATCAACAATAGATTCATTTTCATAATAATCAAAAGAACCCACATTAGAGGCTAATGGTATTTTTTTAAATTAAGGAGGGATGATCCAAACTCTTTACTTTTAGGTGGAGTCAGCTGTGATTTTACCGTTAAACTATGCCTGCAACCACAAGTTAATGGTATTTTTATTAAGCTCAAAGTTGTCTTCCTCCTAGAAATTCTAGGCACCCCAGTTGAAAAGAATGCAAATTAAAACGATTGCCCATGTTCTTTGATCGAGTCGAAGGTTTTTTTTTTTTATATAATGAATTGTATTTCACATCAATCTTGATAGTTCTTTAAGATATACAATCATAATATTTATTTTAGTTGAATAAAGAATCATTTTACCACAAGAAATAAAAGAACAAGGAATCTAGAAATTTATTTTAATGGATCACAATTAATCAAGAAAAACTTTTTAAGATACTTATACACTAAAAATTTAACGGTAGTATTTCCTGTTAATAATCATGTTGAATACTGTAGTTATATGCATTGTCTTGTTCTATAAAAAAATTATATTTTATGCACACTTACATACATATATACATTTGAGCCTATGGCAACATTCCAGGCTTTTATGACTATTGTATGTTGTAGACTTTATATACGAGTTTTTAAAGCCAAGTCTGCATTAAACAAAGGGAATGTAAAATAAAATTAAAAAAAAAGGTAAGAATTGAAAATCAGTCTTAAAATAGAAGAAACTGAGCTCCAAAATTTCATCCAATATTCAATAACGTGTTAGGCATGATGGTTAAAACTGTTTTTACTTAGTATGTAAAAAGTTTTATACTATAGCAACTTTTTTATTTTTACTATAACATGTAAGAGCTTTATACTGTTTATAATTGGGTTAATGGTTAAGACAGTTGTTTTTACTTAGTATGTAAAAGTTTTATACTATAGCAACTTTTTTATTTTTACTATAACATGTAAGAACTTTATACTGTTTATAACTGAGTTAATGGTTAAGATCGTCCTACCCAATACTATTTTTTTTTGTCTTTTTCAAAAGAACGTTTTAATGAAATGTTCACATTATACCTCCAAAAAAAAAAAAGGGTTCACATTATGCGTCCCTGAAAGAGGCTATAGCAAACATCGGGGAGTCCACCTGCTTGATTGAGGCATAGAGCCAGGTTCAACTACTTCGTTATGCCCGTTGACTGTGATCCCATAAATCTTGTATTTCGTAGGGACCATGTCAGAAAGCACTTCAAATTAACTCCCTACAGTTTCCGAGGTTTGGTAGGAATAATATAGTCCCTTCTTATGTTTAATTTGGGTGTCCTTTCACTAAGGTTCGTTTAGTAAATAGATTTAAAATAATGATTTAATTTGAATTAATATGATTTAAATTAGAATTTGAGTTAATGATTTGAATTATTATCTGAATTAATGTTTGGATATATATTTAAGTTTTATTCTGAGTATGAAATAAGTTAGAATTTGTGTTTAGAGGGGTAGTAAAAATAATTTTTAATTTATCAACAAATTTAATAAAATCTTAATATTAATGTTCCTAAAAAATATGCAATATGGATATTAATTTATTCCTCGCTTTACTAAGAACACAATGAAAAAGAATCATCTCAATTGGATAATAAATGAAGAAGTTATGATTTTTTTCCTCAATATAAAAGAGAGAATTTTAGTTTTTAGTATATTAGAGATATACGAGTATTAAGGGTATGTTTGGTTCATGTATTATTTAAACTTAATAGACTCAACTTTGAATTTAAGTATCAAGAATCCTTCGGATACATGTTTGTTTCCCTAAAATCTGAATCATTTGAGTATCAAGAATATAAGTTTTTAGAATTTTCATCCCCTTAAACTTTTGATACTCGGATATCTTTGTTACAGTAAATACTAAAATTCTCTCTCCTATATTTGAGGGAAAAAATCATAACTTCTTCATTTAATATCCAATTGTGACAATTCTTTTTTCAATATGTTCCTAATGAAGAGAGGAATAAATCAAGATCTATATTGCATCTTTTTTAATATTATTAATATTAAGATTTTATTAGATTTATTGATAAATCAAAAACTATCTTCATTACCTCTCTAAACACAAATTTCAATTTTATTTCATACTCAGATTAAAACTTAACTGCACATCTAAACTTAATTCGAATAACAATTCAAATCACTAATTCAAATCCTAATTCAAATCATACTAACTCAAATTAAATTACTAATTCGAATCTATTTACCAAACAGACCCTAAAAGTTTAAGGGGGAGTTAGAACTTTAAAAACTTGGATTTTTGATACTCAAAGGATTCAGATTTTGGGGGAAACAAACATGTATCTAAAGGATTTTTAATACTCGAATCTAAATTTGAGTCCAAAGAATCTAAAGAGTTCTCGAACCAAACGGGCCTTAAAAAATTTCAAGCACATGAGTTAAAACATTGTCATTTATATTTGTTTCATGTATTCTTTGGACTCAATGGACTCAAATTTGGATTTGAGTATCAAGAATCCTTTAGATACGTGTTTGTTTCCCCCAAAATCCGAATTCTTTGAGTATCAAGGGTCCAAGTTTTAAGAGTTCTCATCCCGCCAAAACTATTGAAACTCGGATATCTTTACTACTATAAAAATTAAAATTCTCTCTCCTATATTTGAGGAAAAAAATTATAACTTCTTCATTTGATATTCAATCGAGATGATTCCTTTTTCATTATGTTTCTAGTGAAGAGAGGAATAAATCAAAATCCATATTGCATATTTTTTAGAATCATTAACATTAAGATTTTATTAGATTTGTTAATAAATCAAAAACTATTTTAACTACCTGTCCAAACATAAATTTTAATTTTATTCCATACTCAGATTAAAAATTAAATACACATCCAAATATTAATTTGGATAACAATTCAAATCACTAACTTAAATCCTAATTCAAATCATACTGACTTAAATCAAATCACTAATTTGAATCCATTTACCAAACAGAAAATATATATTAGACCACAATCTAAATAGTGTAAATATTAAATTGAGACCTACTATTTTGTGAATAATAATTTTAACTTATGAGAATAAAAATGATTTTTCAAATTTTAGTAATCATCAATGTTGTACATCATATTAATAATTAATTTTGGCTGAGTTAAATTGGTGAGTAAAAATTTGATGGCAGAAACTAATAAGTCAAAAATTCATAGGTATTGATTTTTAGGATGATTTACATAAATAATTCTTGAACGATGTATGTTATCTCAATTTGACCCTAAAATTTTAGTTTTAGATGTCTAACTACCTTTAGATTTCTAAAATATACAGATTTAAGCCCTTTATTATAAAACCATCTATGTAACATATAAATAACTTGTAAAGGTTTTAAAAGAGAAAAGATTGTTTTAAAAGATAAACAAATCTTTAAAAACTATATTAAAAGGAAAAAAGAAAAACAAATCTGGACTAGAGGTAACATAAAATCTGGTTTTCTATCTTATACTTTTTTTTTTCCCAATCTACTTGTCTTTTACCATTTTTACTCTCTGACAACCCTTACAAGTGATCTTTGTTCTACGTCCAAAACAAGAAAATCTAATAATAGAAGGACCAAAGTTGTATATTTTGGAAATGTTAGAGTAGCTGGACGTCTAAAACCAATGTTAGAGGCCAAATTGAGACAACATACATTCTTCAAGGATTATTTGTTTAAGTAACTTCAATTTAACTCGTTAATTTTTCACACATCAGTTTTTACCCACCAATCTTTTACTCAATAGTCTAACTCCATTAATTATTAATTTGAGTGTAATTTTGATGAGTTGTCAAAATTTGAGGAATTTTCATAAATTCCTCTCTTAAAACTTACTTTTTATAAATACCGTACTTATTTAAGTGAAGCACAATTTAAACATATAATATAAGTGGTAGTGTGACACTTTTTTAGTGTAACATAAACAAACATATTTGTTAAAAGTATTGCATAACATGTAATTTTCTTTTAAAATTTTAGAGTGGGGATAGCAAGATGGGGACAACAAATCTAGATTTACAACGAGGGGTCTAAAACTAATGAGTAAGGTTGTTTTACGTATGATTTATGTTGAAAAATAGTATGCAGTAGAATTTTAAAAATTTTATATCAGAGTATTTTTTAAAACACAAGTTTGACATGCTATATGCATAAATTAACCAGATCTTACTAACCTTTGAATGCCGAAGAACTCCCACAACCCTTGAAGAGAAGTAACGTTCCAGAAGAGCCTCAACCAACTTGTCTTCTTTGCTATTCTCTATCCATGATCAGAGTGAGTGTGGGCTCACACATACAGCTCTTCCTCCAAGTGACTCTCCTTCCAACCAATTGAAAGAACCCAAAGCTAGTGTTAGTAATTTGTGAACAAGAAGTCTCAGGGAGTTTCAGATTCTCACCAGCAGAGTATTACTCTTAATCTCTCAATTGATCTAAATAACTTATGTGACTTACTCCCTATTTATAGAGGTTGGGTCTAGGGTCAGTCCTTATTAGATTAGGTCTTAAAATTCGAATCAAAATCAAATTCGGATCAATATCTGATAAGATCCACGTAAAAACGCATGATCTTATCATTCGCTCATCGGCAGGCTAATCAGGATGATCGGCAGGCCGAACTTTAGTATCAGCATACCGAACTACCGAGTAATATCTCAGCGAATCTTTTATTTTCTACCTGAGATTCTAGAGGATAAAGTCTCAGTTTCAATTCAAATAACCCAATAGAAAAGTTATCTGATTAAAACAACTTTATCTTGATAATCTCTGAATATAAATGAATTCCTAATAATTCTACAAGTTTATCTTGATCTAATTTATTCAAAATTAAATTAACCGATAAACAGACAAGAATTATCCGATCCTTATAATTCAACAAGTTTATCTTGAATTAATTTTATCACAAATTAATTCAATCGATAAATAGACATAACTTATCTGATTCTCTCAAATTTTAACCAACATAATAAATCTTACATAAATCACTAATTGGTGGAAAAGCACGCCGTATCGTTACAGGATGTTGTGAGCTAGCAAAGGGGACCAAATGGATCTATATAGTTCAAGCTCCCGATAATTACTAAACCTAATATCCCATATATACATTTCATAATTATCAACTCCAATTGTACTCTACTAAAAGCTTGGAGCTGCACTCACAACTATATAGAATTACGAAGCCCGTATAGCTAAGTCTTTATGACATATCATAGTGTATCGTATCCCCATATGATTATCCATAATCGGCTTAAGGACAAGTTCTGTCTTATCTTCCCGATTATTTTTATCTTACGTTCCATTATCTCACTATCAAAAAAACTTACCATCCAAGGACAGTATACCATTCGATTACACCTATGTATCCAAATGGTTGAGCGCTCTAGTTTTTCAATTATAGGATAACATATATAAGAGGATATCACTACTCCTAAAGACGAGCTATGGATTCCATATCTATGAATAACAGGTCTATGCTATCAAGAGTCATGCCTCCAACGTACCAACATGCATACCACTATTAAGATATGGGTGTCACCCTTTGGTACATCAAAAGACACAAGTCAAGACAACGGGCCGACTATTTATCTCAAGATTAAGATACAATATAAATAATTTTTCTAAAGTGAATCGATTTGTCAAGACAGAATTATTAATCCAAATCAATTCACTTTATGTCCCGACCCAACACATCGTCACCTATGACAACCTGCCAAAATTTCTATTCACGAAGTCCACCTCCGATGGTCAAGACAAACTATCTCCCAATTGGAATATAGACAACATAAAAATCTTTACATGAATAAAGCGCCTAACTTTATTCCTTCGATTGCAGATCTTATAATTTAGACCATCACCTTAAGAGTCGTGTCTTCCACATAATCTGTCCATCATATCCCAATTCTTAAGGTTTAGACCGACAGTCTCAGACTATTGTTTGCTTAACATACATTCAACAAATATGAACGTAAAGAGGACAAGATTTGGTATATAAACAATAAATAAATTCTTTATTGATAAAAATGTCTTCAAAAACTTATTACATTTTTACTCCTTAGGGCATACATGTTAACAATTTAAACTTTAATAACTAAATGAGACTTAAGAACAATATTATTATTAAACATTTTCAGCCTATAAATTAGAATGGTTCTACTGGTGCAACTCTTTTACTAACTAAATGAGTTGTTACAACTTTTTGGGTTATTAATATTAATGGTCCTTAGATTTTTATGTCTCTTATTTTGTTTTCTGAACTTTATAATCACAGCTTTACTACTTCAGACTTTCAAATTTTATCATCTTGCCATTTCCGTCTAATTTTTCGTTAAAAGTGGTAGAAATAAACCCACATAAAACACACGTGGGGGTTGTTGGAATCATTTATAGCTTAATAATGCTCTTCCCATTCCTAACATAGCAAAACACTAAATTAAAAATCTCTAGATTATTTTTTCCTAACCTTCTGCATGAGAGTGTAAACGATAATTCTCACTTAAAACTGACAAAATGTTGTCCTTGCTTGTACATACCACCCACTTGTGCAGCTCACGTGGGTTTATTTTCATCACTTTCAACATGAAATTGGACAAAGAAAAAAAAATGAGAAGATTTGAAAGTCTAGGATGATAAAATTATGCTTTTTAAAGTTTAGGAAGTTCAGGGGTTATTAGTGAATAATCCTGACTTGTTTTCTTTCCTCAAAAGTAACGATGCCATTATTGATATGTTGTTAACTAAACGCATATATCTAATTTCTACGGTTTGCTTTTTTTTTTTTTTTCATTTTTGTTTCTTTTTTTCCTGGGTTATTTTTCTCTAGAAGGTACTTATTATGAGTTAACAAATGCCATCGGATCCTAATTTTTTTACTTAAGTCTGACAGGACGACTATCTGCAAACGTTAAAACGACTGGCAATGTTTCTGTTAAAGGAAAGAAAGGGACTGAAATTTGTGGGGGCATTGTAAGTATAGAATTTGAAAGGTTTTGGAGCGTCCTCTCACAATAATCAACTTTCCATTTAATTGCTTTTAATTTGCCTGATTTTATTTTGCCTCAAAAGGCAAATTAATTTTTCTTCTTCTTTACATATCTTGACACCTAAAAATATTAAGGGATAAATTCATCAATAGTTCTTAAATTATTCTCTCTAGAATTAGTCTCTGTACTGTAGTCAATTTTGTCATATAAATAATTTTTGAACTCAAAAGGTGTCTTGTAAGTGGTCTATACATTAAATTTTGGAAAGAAACCATTTAACTTGTCTTATAAAAAATTCCTTAAACTATCTTATGTGTTTAGAAATAGTCCTTATTCGGTCCTTAGCTAAATTTAGTCTTAGCTATACAATAAATATGTCAAGCTAATTATTTTGCGTCAAGTATAAATAGTATATTAATTTGTCATAAGTATGTCATCCTATGATTAATCCTTTCCTTATGAATTATTACTCTATGTTGTGAAGGAATGAAAAAAATAACGTGGATCCTTATTTGAGAAACAAAAATAATTTACTTCTTAAGTACTATTAGCTAAATTACCTTGGAAATTATGGAATCTCAGATGCGTGTGTAAAAATTAAACCCCCCATATGTACTTCTTAAAGTTGCAACATTTCAAGCACTATTTTTTTCTCTTGAAAAACGTTACAAGCAGTACCACTCAAGTGTAATTCATCTTTGATATACAATCTTATCCCCAAAAAAAGAATCATCTTCAATATATATAAATTATATTCACTATTTACTCTATTTACAAATCCCAATATAATTAATAGACCTGTTTTTTTGAAATATAATTATGGTATTTGGTAATGTGAATCAAAACTAAACTTTTGAATATTACTACAGTATAAATCTTTCGCATGCTACAATGTCAAAAAAAAATGCTATAGTGTAAAGCTTTCACATGTTACAGTATTTTCAACTAAAATTGGCTCCAACCAATGCTCTCAAACTACAATTGCACGGCCAATTTCAACTAACTTATATTTGTTGCCTTAATTAAAAATTCTACAGTCATATCTCAGTCAAGAAGATGTTTTCTCGGGGACTCTCACCATCAGAGAAACCATCACTTATTCTGCAAATTTAAGGATTTCAAACGAAATGGGCAAATAAGAAATAAACAAGTTGATAGAGAAAACAACTACTCAGATGGGACTTGAACAATGTGCTGATAACAAGATTGGAAACTGGCATTTAAGGGGCATTAGCAATGGAGAAAAGAAGAGGCTCAGTATAAGTTTGGAGATTTTAAGCCAACCCCATGTAGTGCTTGATGAACCAACGACTGGACTAGACAGTGCCTCTGCTTCTTTTGTGATTTGGGCTTTGACAAATATTGCTCGTCAAGGGAGGATTGTTATTTGCTCTCTTCACCAGCCGAGTGGGTATCTCTTTGATTTGTTTGATGATTTGTGCCTCATCTCTGGTGGAGAAGCTGTTTACTTTGGAGGAGCAACGTTGGCTGTTCAGGTAAAATGCGCTAATAAATTAAAAAATATATATATATAATATTGTCAACATTTTTAACGACTTTGTGAGTTTATACATATTTTTTTAATCATTGTAATGCTCAAAATTCTATCTTTTATCTTCTAAACGAGTCACATTTTTCTTATGTGATTGTTTGTCGTCCTATTTTTGATAGGTGATTGTGATCAAAACTTAATTGCCACACTTAATTAAGTTTATGGACTCAATTGTTATAAAAAATAATATAAGGATCACATTACAAAAAAATAAAAAATTTAGGAGGAAAATACACCGAAAATTCATAAATTGATTGGTCTTTGTCATGCATGAGATAGTGAAAATAGATTAATTCATTCATGGATAAAGATCTAGTAAATTTTTTTAATATATAATATTGTAAGCACCCCATTGTTTTCTTACAGTTTCCTCTTAAAAAAAAATTCTTGTGCCCCCTCAACTATAATGTCATTCTCAGTTTATCTTTTGAACTTAAAAAAAAAGTCCATTTTACACCTATAAACTTTTAATTAGTCCTCAATTAACCTTCTCTATTAGAGCTTTTAGCAAAAGCAAGCGAAAAAAGTAGAGATAAGTGAGATCTTGTAGTCTTATTTTGTTTTTATTAAAGACAAATTCTTATAAAATAAATTAGGTAAGACTAATCCCCCTTTTTTCTACTTATTTTTAATAGAAATTGTAACATAACCGATTAAGTTAGGATTTAATCAAAATTCAAGGGCTAAAGTAGAAATTTTTAATGTTTGGGGGTAAAGTGAGTTCAGTGCCACATATGTGAATAACCAAAAAAAAAAAAAGTTTACTCACGAGATCTTTATAACTCAAGTGACATATTTTAGGTGATTTTTATGTTAAAAGAAAATTTATCATAATATACAATTGAGCGCTAGATCGATTAGCTCTACAAAGAATCTAATAAAAATCTCACAAAATTTCAATGTTTTACTAGAAATGTGTTAAGTGCCGCCACAGTTTACTATGCCCTCACTAAGGTTGAACATAAGGTTTTAACCAACGGTTCTCGTACCATTGAAGAATGTGGTCTAATAGTTAAGATGTCTTTGTTAGGCATCTTTTTCTCATCCACCCAGGTTTGAGTTTTGTAGTCTCTCGAAAAATCCCTCCTCCAGCAATGGCTGTTGATATATTAGGATAGTGAGACAAGTGGAGACCTTGGATCGCCGAATGAGAGAAACTAATATAAAGTTTTGACTGTTTTTTCTATGGCTTCGAGATTGCCAAAGTGTCAAAGGAGATAAGGACGAGATATGAACCATCATATCCCCTTTTATCAAAAAAGAAAAAAAAACAAAACAAAACAAAACAAAAACTAGCGGTTCTTGTCAATTCGACCACCATCAACAAACATCATTGGTTTTATGCAATTGAGACAATGACCACTAATCTAAAAGGTGGGGAATCGATCGTACACAAACCAATATATATGTTTTGGCAAAAATACGTGTCTACTAAAATACAATATTTTTACACATCTTAAAATATATTATTTTACTTGAATAGTTTTAATTGCGTTATCAAACATCCAAAAATTTCATGACAAACTCAAAGAATTAAAGAGAGGGAGAAGGGGAGGAGGAAGTGGGACGGTTAGATTGAGCCCACTATTTTACTTGCAGTGGTATTTTATCCTATAATGTAAAAGGATTTTTCTAAGGTACATGCACTCCCCAATAAAGGCGGTTCTTTGCCATAGCGGAGTTTCCTTGTCGTACAAGAACAAATCCTACAGATCACTTCCTTCGCTGTGTCAGTTCAGACTTCGACGATGTTGCTGCATCCTCCTTACATTTGAAGGGCGTATTTGATTTAAATATTTAAATGAAATATTTAAATAAAAATTTAAATTTTTATAAAAAAAATACTGTAATAAAATAATTTAAACTATAATTTAAGTATCAAAACAAACGAGCCCTTAAAAGTACTATTATATGTTCCCAGCAACTGTGGTGCTTGTTCATGTATACCTCCTTGCAATCCTAAATACCCTATCGGTTGGGAGCCCACCCTTGTACATGAGAACGGACCCACCAGTGGGTCCCACCTCACATCTATGACGTGAGAAGTTGGGGCTCCTATCCAAGGGATTAAAAAACATTTTTGCTATCTTAATATTCTCTCTCTTTACTTAATAATTTTTTGCTGGGCAATATTTAGAATTATTTATTAATTAATTTTTCATTTTATGATATTTGTTAGTAAATATATTTTTTCCTTGCTGAAGGGAGATACAATGTGGAGATTTTGACGACGAAAGACAAACAAACGACTATCATTGGGAGGTACAGGACTTATGAATACGCAACAAATTAACCCCCACTGTAAGTAGTTTTATTGGTTAAGAAATAGCATTAGACACTTTTAATGGTTTTAAATCGTTTGCAAAGCATGAAGAAAAATGGTAATCATGAAGATCGATGGCCACTGATAATCATTACAACTAATAGAATGTATGATGAATTTTAATTCGTTTACAACGCCTTTCAAACGATAATCGTCGTAACTAATAGAATACACTATGGATTTTAATTAATTTACAATGCCTCATTGAAAGGTACATTGTTGTTTGGATAACGTTAAAATTTGGACTCTATATATATATAATTTGAGTACACTGCATTTTTTCTACCTTTTCAATGGTTTTTTATTTAATTTTTTTAAAGTATTTAAAGAATAAATGGTAATGCTCAACCTCGAAAAATTGTGAAATCGATCCGAGATAAGCATCAGGACATTCACCTAACAGAACAGTGATATTGTAGAAGGGTAACTATGAACTGCAGTATTGAATAACAAAATTTCTTAGTGTACACCTTTTCATAGTCAGTTTTACACTAATATGAATAAATCTCATGTTACGTTTTTCACTTCGATATGTTAGGTAGAAATTTTAAGGGTAGATTGCACCGTTACACTCTAAACTATTCATGATTTATAGAATATATTTTAAATTTTCAATTTTGATAAAATATAACCTTGAAAGCTAACGTGCGTTACAAAATATAGATGATTTTAATCACGAGATTCACATGTGAGTTTTTTTAAAAGGTGGAGCTCGTTATTCTAAGAAAAAAATTCTAAATTGAAATTAAAAGTAGCTATTAGACCTCAACTTTCAATGATTTTAAAATCTTGGACGTATTGTGATGATTGAAAGTTCAAGAAGCATTATGTAAAAAACAAATAATTCAAGGTGTAATAGTATAATTTATTCAAATTTTAACGCATTTAACTTATTTGTATGCACATCGATTGAAAATCTTCCACTTTATAATTATAAACTCTCATACTCATATCAGATTTTATCAATTCTTTTTTTATTATTATTTCAATGTAATTTTAACTGGATTTAACATTTCAAAGATGTACATTAACAAGTACCTCTTACTGTAGGAAGACCCTTGTGTATTAAGAGATTTTCCATTTTTGCTTTTGTTTTGCTTTTATGACGTGTAAAAGAGGAGTAAAAACTATAACCTTTTAAACATTATTTAATTCAACTTATCACAATCTATCATTTAAAATCGTTGAGACCAAAACCTTATTACAAATCAAATGCCCCATTTTTGTTACAAATTAACTAAGCTTTAAGATAAGATAAATTAAAATTGAACTTTCCTTTTTGACTATGATCTGTGTTCATGAAAGCTAGGTTTGCAACCGAGAAAGATTCAATAAGCATTAGGGCGAAACCGTAGTAGTGATATCGAACTTCCTTTTGTCGTTGCCGTTCTTGGTGGGGATGGCTCTTTTCTCTGCAACAATAATTTATGAAATGGTGAAATTTCGTCCAGGATTTTCCCATTACAGCTATTTTTGCATCAATCTCTTCTGCTGCATGTGACACCCGTTATTCTTCTAACGGGTATTGAGGTAATTAAATTAATTTTTAATGTATAAAAAAAAAAATTGCTTCATTTAAATTTATTTTATAATATTTATTTTTATCTATTTTTAAATTTTCTAAAATTCTCCTATATTTATTTAGTATGATTACTAAAAAGCCTTAGAACTTCTAATAAATCTCAAAAATGTCATATTGGCATTATGTGTGTTAAAGTCTTTAGATGAGACATAAGGATATCTTTTCCAACTACTCTTGACCCTCATTTTCTTTATTTCCTCCGTGACATGCTTCAACATGTCTCCTCTATAATTGTTTCTATCACTTCTCTTCAAAGACTTCATCTTTTCTTCCTTTCTCTTCCACGGTTCCCACACTCTTCTTCTTATTTCTTTGCTGAAGCAAAATACTTAGAGAACTTCTTCAAGGCAGCCATAAAAATCAGCCACCATCACCTCTATTTGAGCAAGAATTTCAGTCATACCGAAGTAAAGGAACCTGTTTTGAAGCCATTTCAAGCTTCCAACTAACCATAATCCGAGGTTAGAATCTTATGAACAAATTTAGTCTTTCATTTATAAATTTTCTTTTATACTAAAGGATTATTCAAATTTGCGTTCTTAAACCTAAGTATATGTTTGTTGCTATTTTGGAGCATATGTATGAAGTCTAAGTGTATATGCCCTAGACAGAAAATTTATATTGTTAAACTTTATAATACCTCTATGGGCAGTGGTTATTTCTTGAAATTCTAAGATTAAATTAAAATAAATTTTATGAATGTAGTTGTATGTTGTGCTTTAGTTTTAATTGTCCTTATGCACGCCTTAGGATCAAGGGAGTATGGAGCTAACGTTAATTGATTCCAGGATTAAGAGACTGTTGATAAGCTTAAAAGGTAGGGATTCTATTACTCATCTTTTGTGAGGTTTTTATAGAATTAAAATTGATTGTTTTGCCGCAATATATATATATCTATGTTGAACTGATATTATATGTGTATCACATATGAAACTATGACATGGACTCGTCTTGTATTGTACGGCGAGGAACATAATGAATTGACACATGTTATAAATTGAGAAGCATGGTTAGGAAAATTAACTCTATTAATAATGATTTAATATAGAGAAATTGTGAGACATGAAAAGGGCGACGGTTACGTCCTTGGGCATGAATACCCTAAAAGGTAAAGTAGGGGGAAGGCGATGACGCTTCCTTGGGTTGAAAGTCCCAGAACACACTGTACAGGAATCGATTTGGTGAGGACTCGGGGCTTGATGTCCCCTCACCGGAACACCCTTGGAATGTTTATAGGGTGATCAAGTGCGCCCATTTGGGTTTCGATGAGTTGAGTGATACTCAATTTAACATGGATACCTAGGAACAATGATGATTTGTAATATTTGTATAAATGTGTAATTATGACACTTGGTAACGATTAACTACGGTATCCATAAGATGTGATCATAATAAACCTCATAATCTGGAATGTGATGTAACTTACTAACCATGCAGGTTTTAATGTGGTAATGATAAAAACCTAAAGGTGAGTAATGGCTTTCTCTACTGAGCATAGTGTTGCTCATACCCTTATGTTTATATCTTTTCAGGACTCACTAAGTGTAAGGTGGCTACGAGAAATATAGTTGAGGAAGTGATGTAGCTATATTACATTGGGACTGCTTCAATCGTTGAGAATGTTCTTCATGATAATGTAAGCATCAATTGTTACTTTCTGTGACTGTATTACAATGTGTTGAGGGTTAAAATGATGATGACAACAGTTTATATTATTAAATTTAAGGTGTTACATTAAAACTGTGGTTTATTTGTCGTTTATATTTTTATTTTTGAGTTGAGAGTTTTCATTTAAGTCCCGGGCAAATTTTAATCTTTAAGGTTTTACTTTTATTATTTATTTTTATTTTATCTCATTAAAAACTGTTAACCCCCATATAGGGGCGTTACAGAATTTTTGGTATCAGAGCCTAGGTTCGGTTAACCTAGGGAGTGTAGCACCACTTTAAAAAAAATATATTTTTGAGATGGTTTTGAAGCTGAAATTTTATTGTCATCATCAAAATGAACCTTCACATTGATTTATACAGTCTAGAAGGATGTAACATGGAAAGGCCATAGAATGAAAATATCAATAGTTATATGAGTACAATAATTATATAGAAGGAAAGTATTAATAGTTATGAGGGAATGATAATTATATGGAATGAGTTTATAAGTAGAATGCTTATGAGAGATTCGTATAATATTTGGATCTATAAGCATATCTAATTCGTATAAACGATGAGAAATTCGTATAGATACGAGGATTTAAGAGCCTTTTGTCTCGTGAAAAACAATAAGAAATATAAGGCTTGATTTATTGATTTTAAAGTTTGGCATATTTTTCGTAATTGATTCAAACCTAAGTAATGATTATGTGTGGATTCGATGGAGCACATAAGTGTCAATGTCTTTTCTTAAAAGTTCTATATATTTGAGGAATATGATATAAGTTGGGAATCATGGTATTGAATCTTGAGAGAGATAAATGTTAGACTTTTGGTCTGTTGAGACTGTGTAAAGTCTAGAATGCATGAATCTCAAAATTGGAATATTTTGTTACGTACATTGTATTTAAGTGTATCAGTGAATCTTTTGGTTACCTAAGGTTTTGTTATATGAAAAAAATTATATATTGTATAAGTAGAATTGTGGGGATTGTAGATGTTCTTAAGTAGTAACATCAAGTGTCTTTGTTCATTTATATGGTCTACGTTGGAAGACGTAAATCGTATTGATTTCAAGGTTAGTCGCATTCTAAACCCTTGGTAGCAATGATGATGAATCCATTGATAGATGTTAAGTATTATGAATAACATATGGGTGTTTGTATTGTTCAATAAAGTTTTGATTAAAACAAAATTATTTGAGTTGCTGGAGGATTATGTTGTTATGAAATGATTTTAAATATCATTCAGGAAGATCCTTGTTGTCGTTAAATTAGATTTGTTGTTTATAGTTAACTTTATCTATAGTGGACTTTGAATTGGGTTTAAGATTTATACAAATTGGTTTTCAATTTTATGTTTGTTATTTAATTCGTTCCAAATGTGTTAAGGCCCGAAACAACCTGACCATTTTCAACTTAGAACATTTGGGCCTAGTTCAAATCTTAAATCAGTTTGATTCACACTGTCTCTCCCACGTGGTCTCTATACGTGTCATATACAGTGGTTTAATTATTGTTTACATATACGTTTACTGTGCATAAGAGTTTATTTCTCCGAGTTCACTTTTTCTCTCTTAATTTGTTATTTTCTCTCTAAATCGCAAATCCTCTTCTTTTTCATTAGAAATTCTTCTTTTCCTCTAAAAGAAGAAGGAATTCTAGGATTCTGCAATTTACTATCTTAATTTTTCCTTTCTATTTACTCTTCTTTCATCTCATCATGGACCCAAAGTACCAACACATGAGAAAGTATTTCCCATCACTCTCCCAAAAGATTCTCAGAAAGAAATATAAGGCTAGAATTACTCGGTTGTGGATTCTTATGCGTTTTGGTATCCCTTGTGATGTGAGAATGTTAATAGAGGGGAAGATCCGTCCGAGTGACTTTAGTCAAGATGTCGGTTTACCAGGAACAGGTACCAGTCGTAGTGCAATGAAAAGAAGAGCTCGTGCCATCGTGGTCACTTGTAACAAATGTGGAAGACAAAATTGTAACGGTAAATGTACTTCACCTGGTTATATGTCTACGAATAGAGAGGATAAAATAAGGTTTTGTAGGAATGGACTTTTAAAGGAGAACTTGGATAGCATCCATCCTCCTCTCCACGGTCACCCTAGTGGATATGTTCAAGGAGCTATTTTTAAACTCTGGCCTAAATTTTATACAGAAAGACAACGCCTCAGGAATATGGTATTTCTAGATCCTGTTTGCCAAGCCATAAGAAAACTGGATGGGGAATAAGTCATCGCTCTATAAAGGTTATTTAGTCTTTACTTATTTGAAGCAGTTTTAGCTGATGTTCAACAGTTTGTGTTTTTCTTTTACTCAGAATATTTGCTTTTGTGTTTGAAATAATTGTGATTATTAGATTGATACAGTAAGTGTTAATATCTTATTTAATTTATGATTTTCTTAAATATATATATAATAAAATATATTATCTTATCAGACACGTTACATACGGTACAGTAATATGTTTGAATTTTGAAAAGCTTATCCAGATATTTCAAGATTTGTGTCTCAAATTTCAAAAGTTCTACAGTATTTGTCGTTTATATTAAATTTCTAGACTTGGAGTATATTTGTCAAAAAGTCTACAGTTGTGTCATGAGGGTCTTTTGTCGAATTGTTCTCAATTGTCAAAAGTTATACAATTAGAGTCTAATCTTTTTCAAAAAGTGAATCAGATTTTCTATAAACTATCAATCACCTTATCTTACTTTCTTATCCGCACAAGATTTTGTTTAAATCTTTGGATTACTTTTTCATTACCTACTCGTCTATCTCTTTAGCCCTTTTTGTATATTTCTCATCTTTAAAATCTCATGTAGAACCCGAAGTCTAAGTGGAGCAGACATTAAGCAACCACTTCTATAAACCAAATATGTCTACCTCCCAGTCCACGAAGAAAATAAAGAATGTCTGTGTCTTTTGTGGTTCCAGCCTTGGAAAAGATAAAGCTTATTTAGAAGCTGCAAATCACTTAGGGCAAGTCCTAGCACGCAAGAAGATTAACATAATCTATGGGGGTGGTAGTATAAAAATGATGGTAAATATGACACTAGCAGCTAGGTCTAGCGACGCTACTGATGTAAGAATTTGGCCTCATATTCCAGTTGAAGGAAACCTTTGTAAGGAAGCCATAGGTAAGGGAGAAGGAGTCAGGAGTATCCCTAAAAATTTTAAAGACATAATCTATAATTCTGATGCTTTTATAGCATTACCTGGTGGTCTAGGTACTCTTGAGGAAATATTTATAGTTGCTTGTGGGCAATTGTTGGGCTTTTATTCCAAACCTTTGGGACTGCTGAATGTAAATGGTTTTTATGACGGTCTTTTGAAATTTCTAGATTACGCTGTGGAAGAAAACATCACTACAGAATCGGAGAGACAAATCTTTGTTACTGCTTCAACAGCTGAGGAATTGATAGATAAAATGCAAATCATACATCCAGAATCCGACACTGCAACATCCAAGCTTGAATGGGAAAGGGAAAGCCGGGAGCGGCCAATTGATTTGAATCTCCATCTGTAATCTTTTTGTTTTATCTTTGGCATATAGGCATGTGTGTCCGTATTTCGTGTGTTGCGAATAACCGTTTGTCTTGTATTCTGTGTTTCTTGTGGTACGTTGTTGTTCAATCTTTTAGATTCATTGAGCCTAATGCCGGGATGGCTGGATACGGAGTACTTGATGCTCTCGAAACGCATCCTTCTTAAGGTCCGATCTTTTGTTTATCGATGTTTTTGTATCCTCTAAGCATGCATGATATGGATAGCTGGTATACGGAGTGCCTTGTACTCTCGAAACGTATCCGTATTATGTTTGTAATGTGTAATATTCTGTTAATATTATGTGGAAGTACCAGAGTCAGTTATGGGGATATTCCATATGAAATATGAGTATATTATTTGGATTGAATGTTTGTGTCATGAGGATAGCTGTTTAATGAAAAATATGCCGGGTATGTTTGCAACTCTGAGATTCCGTTTAATATCTCTATGAGTAAGTTTAATGTATAGTTTTGAATAAAAGTGTTTGTGATATATGTTTTATGATTATGTTCTAGTTTATTAGTTGAGGTATGAAATCAAATATATTTGACTTTTCCTTACTCAAAAAGGAAAAGGAACCTAAAGATGAAGTATATAAAATTTCTCTGGCAATCTCCTTAAATGTGATTGTAAATCACAGTCCATGGACAATGAAGGACTGGAATCATGATATGGTCAATATGTATGCCTGATCAGATTCTTAGACTATTATACGGTGTTATAAGTTGAAACTTGTCAGAAATACTCTTATTGAGGGATTTAGGAGTAAGATTTATTATGCAAGTAAATAAGTGGAAATACGATAACTTAAATTTGGAGGACAAACAACATTAACGGTTTAGACTCGGAATTGGAATCATAATGGAATTAAAATTTTTACTAGTATTGCTAGAATTGAAATTTCGAGGACGAAATTTCTTTAAGGGGGGTAGAGCTGTGACACCCGTTATTCTTCTAACGGGTATTGAGGTAATTAAATTAATTTTTAATGTATAAAAAAAAAAATTGCTTCATTTAAATTTATTTTATAATATTTATTTTTATCTATTTTTAAATTTTCTAAAATTCTCCTATATTTATTTAGTATGATTACTAAAAAGCCTTAGAACTTCTAATAAATCTCAAAAATGTCATATTGGCATTATGTGTGTTAAAGTCTTTAGATGAGACATAAGGATATCTTTTCCAACTACTCTTGACCCTCATTTTCTTTATTTCCTCCGTGACATGCTTCAACATGTCTCCTCTATAATTGTTTCTATCACTTCTCTTCAAAGACTTCATCTTTTCTTCCTTTCTCTTCCACGGTTCCCACACTCTTCTTCTTATTTCTTTGCTGAAGCAAAATACTTAGAGAACTTCTTCAAGGCAGCCATAAAAATCAGCCACCATCACCTCTATTTGAGCAAGAATTTCAGTCATACCGAAGTAAAGGAACCTGTTTTGAAGCCATTTCAAGCTTCCAACTAACCATAATCCGAGGTTAGAATCTTATGAACAAATTTAGTCTTTCATTTATAAATTTTCTTTTATACTAAAGGATTATTCAAATTTGCGTTCTTAAACCTAAGTATATGTTTGTTGCTATTTTGGAGCATATGTATGAAGTCTAAGTGTATATGCCCTAGACAGAAAATTTATATTGTTAAACTTTATAATACCTCTATGGGCAGTGGTTATTTCTTGAAATTCTAAGATTAAATTAAAATAAATTTTATGAATGTAGTTGTATGTTGTGCTTTAGTTTTAATTGTCCTTATGCACGCCTTAGGATCAAGGGAGTATGGAGCTAACGTTAATTGATTCCAGGATTAAGAGACTGTTGATAAGCTTAAAAGGTAGGGATTCTATTACTCATCTTTTGTGAGGTTTTTATAGAATTAAAATTGATTGTTTTGCCGCAATATATATATATCTATGTTGAACTGATATTATATGTGTATCACATATGAAACTATGACATGGACTCGTCTTGTATTGTACGGCGAGGAACATAATGAATTGACACATGTTATAAATTGAGAAGCATGGTTAGGAAAATTAACTCTATTAATAATGATTTAATATAGAGAAATTGTGAGACATGAAAAGGGCGACGGTTACGTCCTTGGGCATGAATACCCTAAAAGGTAAAGTAGGGGGAAGGCGATGACGCTTCCTTGGGTTGAAAGTCCCAGAACACACTGTACAGGAATCGATTTGGTGAGGACTCGGGGCTTGATGTCCCCTCACCGGAACACCCTTGGAATGTTTATAGGGTGATCAAGTGCGCCCATTTGGGTTTCGATGAGTTGAGTGATACTCAATTTAACATGGATACCTAGGAACAATGATGATTTGTAATATTTGTATAAATGTGTAATTATGACACTTGGTAACGATTAACTACGGTATCCATAAGATGTGATCATAATAAACCTCATAATCTGGAATGTGATGTAACTTACTAACCATGCAGGTTTTAATGTGGTAATGATAAAAACCTAAAGGTGAGTAATGGCTTTCTCTACTGAGCATAGTGTTGCTCATACCCTTATGTTTATATCTTTTCAGGACTCACTAAGTGTAAGGTGGCTACGAGAAATATAGTTGAGGAAGTGATGTAGCTATATTACATTGGGACTGCTTCAATCGTTGAGAATGTTCTTCATGATAATGTAAGCATCAATTGTTACTTTCTGTGACTGTATTACAATGTGTTGAGGGTTAAAATGATGATGACAACAGTTTATATTATTAAATTTAAGGTGTTACATTAAAACTGTGGTTTATTTGTCGTTTATATTTTTATTTTTGAGTTGAGAGTTTTCATTTAAGTCCCGGGCAAATTTTAATCTTTAAGGTTTTACTTTTATTATTTATTTTTATTTTATCTCATTAAAAACTGTTAACCCCCATATAGGGGCGTTACACTGCATTTCTGTAAGAGTGCTGTATGATGGTTGTTGCGTTTTTGGTGCCTAATGTCTTGATGGGCATTGGAATTAGGACTAGTGTAAATATAAGTATTTTACTACATGTATAGATTTATAAATTTTCACTTATAGGTTTGTGTTTGGTACGTTGGTTCAAAATTGTTAAAACCAACTCAAACCATGAAGGCGGTTCAAATTATTTGGTCAAATAATAACTGAGACTAGTTTAAACTATGGAGCCGATTTTAAACCAACCAAAATCTTCCAAAATTTAAACTTTGCCCCTCTTTTAAGTTTACACGGTTTGAACTATTTTTTAAAGTAAAAACTATTTTCATTCTCGTTTTTTTTTTATAAGTTATAGTTTTCCAAACTACACAGTTTAAAATCTACAGTTTAAATTATAAAGTTCTAAACCACATCATTTTAAACCTGTACACCAAACAAATCCTTAGCTTTTTAACTTGTACTCTGAATATGTATTTGGTTGCTTCAAAAGTACTGATTCATGTATCATTCATATATATATATATATATATATATATATATGTAGGTGTTCATGATGATGGCATCTGAAATATTTAGACCCCTTTCTGATCTTTCCCAAGTTCTTTTGGTGCTATCCCATGTCTTACATAAGCTTTGCATCATGGGCATTACAGGTACAGCCAATTACACGACACTAGAAACTTTTACTATCACTGCAACAATTTAGGCCTACAACGACCACATTTTTAGCGACCACAATAAAAACTTTTAACATCACTACAACAATTTAGATTTTCACAACGACATGCTTTTCTGTAATTTAAAGATTGAGATTTTGGGGAATACTAAATTGTTTGTAACATGTATTTATATCAACAGAACATAGGAATAGGATATGTGTTTGAATGGAAATTTCTCTGAATCTACATGATATACATTAATATTTGAAGCATGACCCTATATATTCATCTATGTACATAAAATAAAAAATAACAAAAATTGGCTAGATTAGTTATATTATTAATGCTTAAACATTAATCAGTTGGTGATTCAATGGTGTAGTTGCTTTTCTTTTTTGTTTTTTCTTTTCTCTTGAGGATATCTCATCCTTTTTCTTGTATTTGATCAATCTTATCAATATAAGGCTTTTTTTTTTAATTTAAAAAAAATAGTTAAATTGCTTTTTCTAGTATCCCTTTCTGGAAACAGAGTGGTGTCATATAGAGACAAGGGTGGGCGTCTCCCCTAAAATTTTTTCTTATAATTTTGTATATGAAATTTTATAAAAATAGTATTTTGCCTTTTTAAAATTACATTTTGCTCCTTTGAAATTAATTTCACCCTTTACCTCATTAGTTAAATCACATCCACACACCCCCTACCCTCCGCGCTAATTGTTCTAGCTCCACCCCTGTAAATGAATTGCACATATCAGATTTTGATTGTTTACCCTGCTAATTAATTATATGTTGTTTGCCCTTATATCAATTATTTAATTAATTACAGGGTGCTTACAAGAATGATATGATTGGTCTAGAGTTTGATCTACTAGCACCTGGGGATCCAAAGCTAAAGGGTGAGGTAGTCCTTCAAACAATGTGTGGCATGCCATTGCATCAATCCAAGTGGTGGGATTTGGCTGCTTTGATGTACTTAATTAATATTCCATAGATTACTCTTCTTTGTAGCAGTCAAGTACAAGGACAGAATATCATTTGCGGTGTAAGATCCATGCCAACACAACTTTTCAACAAATATCCATGACATCTTCATCACTAAGAAAGCAGTTTCCCCCTCTCTCTTCATTATCTTCACAACTGGGTCTTATTCAATCTCCTGCAATATCTTGGCTATGATGAGTTTACTCATCTGTTATTAGCAAACAATACATGGATTACACTCCTTTTCTTGCTTTCCTTGCTTTTTCAAGGAGAGAAATTGCTACCTTCTGCATAATATTAAGTGTACAAAATACTGATCAATGCATGGTAGACTAATTTGATATGAACTAAGGATTTTGTAATTCTTTGATGTAATTGGTTGTACATCCAATTTGACAAATTGAGAGAAGTCAAACTGTGGAATTTATAATAATAGTTGGGAGCTTTCAGCGCAATTTTAATTAATTTATTTATTTACTTATTATAGTTTGCATATAATTTATATTTATAGTTTCCCTTTTTACCTTCTAAACTAGTTATCTTTTTTTCCCCCTTCTTTTTAGCTAAGAATAAATTAAAAGAGAGAGAGGTAAATCTTACAAAAAAAAAAAAAACACAAAAAAATAACGAAAAACTTTCTAAATGCACAAACTGATGGAAATTGGAACAATGATTTATTAGAAAATCAAAACCCGCAGTAATACATTGGCAAACTCTGCAAGTTGAATTTACAGTGTAAATGATAAATGAAAGACAGCTGCTTCCTCGTAAAAATTGAAGGCTTATTGGACTAGCCAGTTTAGAGGGAACAAAATTGAATCACAAAATGCAAAACATCAAGCAAACAAGTTCTCTTTAAATACTTTTATTTGTTCGCTTCAATAAGCTCTCTGTACTCTCTCTTCATCTTGACTCCTGATATAGTCCTGCAAAACAATTAGTGATGAAGCTATATTTATGAATGGATGACAAATGAAAAACAAATTTTCAGACCCTTCTCTGCAAAATTAGAAAAAAAGAGTTGCCTGAAACAGAAATCCTATGAGGGTAATGCGGAAAAAAAAAAAAGAATACATGCAACAAGAGAACCAAGATAGCCAACCTGAGCATCTCTTTGTTTTTGAAAAACTGAACACCTGGTGTACTCATAATTCCAGCTGCTTCTGCTATCTCTGGATCTTCCTCGATATCAATTTCAATAAAATGTACGTTCTGATCAAACTCATCTATCACCTGCCAGTAATGAAAGATATTTAAAAAAAAAAAAAAAATTTACAGTACATTTTGTTTAGTCCTCAGCTGTCATTTTATGTGGAAAATAAAAATAACAAAATCATTTTTAAATGATTCTCGATGCAATAATAATACTACTAAATTAACGATATAGAAAAGTTACATCCATTACAAATTACTGTTTCCTCGATCATGTTACAGGGATCCAATTCAAATTGAAGATCATGGTTCTAGTGACGATTTACTTTAGCATTGAGATTGAATGATATGAATATCATACAAAATTACGTTTAACTGACGTACCTTACTGAGAATTGGCTTTAAAGTCCTACATGGACCGCAAGTTGGTGACGTATACAGTACACATATAAGCCTTGGACTTTCATGGTACAGTTTACGTAGAGCATACTGAGATGAAACAGAAAAGAAAACTTATGAGCTTTGCACAGAAGGGTCATAACGGAGATAGAATAATACATAATGTTAGTCATTTCCGGTTAGCATATCTGACAAATAATACAAACCTGCCCTTTATGTTTTGTTAGAGTAATATCAAAACCTTCCTGAACATCCCTGTCCGTGAGCTCCTTCTTAACCTCCTCAGTTTGGGGCTGTGAGAAGTACAGTTAATGAGAAGGGTGAGCAAAAACAACGTCATTGAGGGAGTACAAGGAGGCAAAGACCTAAGTAAACGATTTGCAAAAGATAAAAAAACCAAGGAAGTTGCATACACAATCGACGAACTCCAATCTCCTATACCTCATAAATAGAAAGGAAAAATAGAAAAACTATTGAACAATAAACAAGTGAATTGTCTGAAAAGTGGTAGAATAGGGAATAAAAATTTTTGTAAAGCACTGAATACCTGGTGAAACTCGATGAGTAGACCTTTGCTCACAAGATATCTCTCAACTGATAAAGCAGCTATACATCCAGATCCAGCAGCAGTTATGGCTTGCCTCCATTCGTGGTCCTATTCAGTTATGAGAAGAGGATTACAAAATAATATCTATAAGATAAATGATATTCCAAAATAGAAACATGTAGAGAATGAAATGGTTCTGGCAAAATGCAACAATTTCTGCTGAAAGTGTCCCGTGAATATTTATCTTTTATAGAGCATGTCTGGTCGAATTATGTTTTTTTATATGGTTACCTGCACATCTCCTGCGGCAAATACACCTTCAACAGAAGTTTTTGCAGTGCCCTCTTCAACCAAGACATAGCCAGAACTGTCCAGCTCAACTTGGCCTTTCAAAAGCTGACTATTTGGTGAATGACCTATACCATAAAATAGGCCCTTTGCCTCAAGCACAGATTCTTCCCCACTATCAACTTTCTGAACCAAAATGCCAGACATCTGACCCTTCGTATTGCTAACAACATCCACGGTCTCGGAATTAAAGTGCACGGTGATATTTGGATTGTTGAACACTCTGAAACATTCGCAATAATCAACCTGTTAAAAAAACATTCAGGGAGTTGAAAGCTCATACAAATTGTTCATTAGCATATTACGAAAGCTTATTAATAATGGTGAAACCAAAAAGAAACTCCATAAAAAAATAACAATAATAAAAAAAAACCTTTAGCCACAGTTGAAAAGAACGACAAAGACCCTAGAAAAAGCAACATAAATATACTGTCAAAGACCAAAGTAGAGGCTGCTAGATGATTCAATCCTCAGCATTGGCAGTATCTAGATAGTTCACAATTTTAATAAAGAATGTCAAGCTGGAAAATTGCTGGTTTTTGTTTTTTGGGAAAAGCTGATGAAAAGCCCACGTTATGAACATTCCAGGAGACGTAATTAAAACTAACATACAATTTTGCAAGCAATAGAGGTATGTCATAACAGCTTCCACAATCATAACTCATCAGAAGCTCACCTATCTTGCATTGCTTTTGAAGCACTTAGCTGATCCCTACGTACAAGTAAATGAACATGACGGGCATACTTAGTCAAATATATGGCTTCCTCTGTAGCTGTATCTCCCCCTCCAACAACAGCAAGAACTTGCCCCTTAAACAATGGTGATGCTCCATCACAAATTGCACAGGCACTGATTCCCCTACTCCAAAATTCATCTTCATGAGGTAATTTGAGCCTTTTCGCAGTAGCCCCTGTAGCAAAGATTAGACTATGGCTCTTAACCTGAAATGTAAATAAACATAAGAGGTTTTATATAAAATACAGAAACCAAAGAGCAAATGTCACCATGTTGAACAAAATGCTAATTAGACAAAGACTGTGGGAGTCGCAAGATATTCAGCTCATAGTTACAAACTAAACATGGCCAAATGAAAGCATTCTTCTATTTATTTACTTTGCTTTGTATGTGCAACACTAAACTTCACAGAGGATGGAATATAATTAAAATCTGTAAAATTTAGCATTTCAAGAATCATCTTTAGCAATAATGGAATAGTGCAAACGAACTCAAAAAAAAAAAAAATTCAAAATCCTTTCAAACATAAACTGAAAAAAAAAAAGGAAGGGAAAGGAAAGGAAAGGCAACACTTCAACGAATTTTAGATTTCAATACACCTGTAGACAAGAATACACACCTCACGTTCACTACTTTGGATAGTAAAAGGACTATTTTTTACATCAATAGATTCAACATCTTCTTGAAACAATTCTGCTCCCCACCGCTCAGCTTGGCGTCGCATCCTAGATATTCATAATGCACATCTACTGATTTAATCGAAGTTGTTATTCCTTCGCATAAAAGATAAAAGTGAAATAACAGAAAGAAGTTCGACTCCATTTTAAGTCTGCCTCCTATGCAATACCTGTCCATTAGATCTGGACCAGTTATTCCGTCAGGAAACCCTGGGAAGTTCTCCACTTCAGTGGTAGTCATCAACTGTCCCCCAGGAACACCACCTACTTGATACCCCTCAAACACTGCAGGTTTCAAATTAGCACGAGCAGCATATATTGCAGCTGTGTATCCAGCAGGACCCGAGCCAATTATTACCACGTTTTCAATACCACTTGCTGCAAGAACCAAACATATATTTCAACTGTTATAACCAAGTAATGATGGAATTGGTAATTCCACAAATAAAAACTCAACGAATGACAGTCAACTAATAACATCCATCAGCTGCCGCAGAAGGGCAACTGTTAGTTCCTTAGCATTGCATTTAAGATGCAAAGTATTTTGGATAAAATATCAAATAACCTAATAACCCAATGGCAATGTGTTTCAGATATCCCATCCTAGCTTTAGCTTAGCGGTTAAATTTGTACAATAAACAAGGCCAACCGACTAAAACACATAGGAAGTATAAACTTTGCAACTTATTAAGCAACTAAATTATAGTCATTATGCAGGTAACATGCAGAAAACATCATATCATTGTAACTTTCCCATTCAGCACAGAAAAGCAATATTACAACAACATTCCACCACAAAGGCCCTTGCTCCAGCATTTCTACTAAGCATTATCACTACATTTTGTCTCTCAAAATAATCATGAGCCTGACCTTAGCGCAATTCGAGTGTTAAGTCTAATAATCCTTACTTACAATGAACTAATTTAGTCACTTCATGTTCATGTGTATATTGGCTAGTGAGCTTCCCATAGAGCACATTCCTACATAATTCACCATCCCTATTTCAATTCAAAACGCTTTTCGGCATCAAACACTTGAACTTGATAAATTCAAATAATTTAGAAAAAAATACTAAACAATTCAAATCCTCTTATAGGCCATTTCATTTCATTACATTACAGTCAATTCCCAACTTCCACGCCGCAAAATTCATCAAGCATTGCAAGAAGCACAATCATATAGAAAAACCAGTATACAATTGAAGCTCGCGAAAAGAGAATTATTAAAAAAAAAAAGAAAAAGAGAAAAAATTCGAAAGAATTTTGCTGCTTTCAGTTGCCAAAACTTGGCATATAGATACACATATAGATACACACACTTCTAGATAGAGAATGTAGAGAGAGAGATATAAGTGGCATGGAACAACCTGGAGAGGAAGGAGAGGACTCGGAGGAAGCTCGGAGACGAAGAAGGCGAGGGCGAGTATGGAGCCAGCGGAGAGGGAGGGCGGCGCGTGGGCGAGTGGGAGGGAAGGTGCCCAAGAAGACGAGAGAGTGGGGAGAGGGAAGAAGAGTGGTCATGGCGACTCGGTGAGTCGGAACGGTGCCGATTCCCGGGTCTATCCTGAGAGCCATAGCCAAATGGCTTTCAGACCATACAAACGAGAGAAGCAGAAAGTAGTTTTGTTTGTTTGTTTGTTTGTCCGTCTGTTTTAGGTGTTAGAAAAACAACTTTAGAGTCCGTTTGGTAAAAAGATTTAAATTAGTAATTTAATTTAAATTAGTATGATTTGAATTAAGATTTAAATTAATGATTTAAATTATTATTCGAATTGATGTTTGGATGTGTATTTAAGTTTTAATCTGAGTATGGAATAAAATTAAAATTTGTATTTCTGAGTATGAAATAAAATTGAAATTTGTGTTTGAATAGATAGTGAAGATAGTTTTTGATTTATTAATAAAATCTTAATGTTAATTATCTTAAAAAAATATGCAACATGGATCTTGATTTATTCCTATCTTCATTAGAAACACAGTGGAAAAAAAATCATCTCAATTGGATATTAAATAAAGAAGTTATGATTTTTTTTCTTCAAATATAGGAGAGGGAATTTTAGTTTTTACTGTAGTAAATATATCCGAGTATCAAAAGTTTAGAGGATGAGAACTCTAAAAACTTGAATTCTTGATACTCAAATGATTCAGATTTTGAGGGAAACAAACGTATATCCGAAGGATTCTTGATTCTCAAATTTAAATTTAAGTCCATTGAGTTTAAAGAATGCATTAAACAAACATATCCTAAGAAGGTCTTTGTAATTTCTACTACTTTCTAGGGGTTGGGACTTGGGGACTTGGGACACTTGATGAAGAGGATTATCGTAGTTGTGGGCGTGTTTCCACTCGCTTTCACTACTAATAAATATATAACTATAATATTTTTTTCTAAATTTTTAACTTTTATTATTAAAAAAAATTAGCTTTTCGTGGTGAAGAAACAATTTATTTGGTTCGGCATTATTATTGTGAAATTTTCATAGTGAAAAAGGTAATATTATTTTATCAGTGTAGCATGAGTGTTTTAGCTGTTAAATTAACTTTTTAGCAGTCTGATCTATGACTCAGAGCAATTTTGCATAACGTGTAGCAAATTTTTAACGTGAAAAAACATAGATAAACTATTAAAATCCTAATTTGATGGCTAAAACATCATAAAGCAAAATTGTCTTCTCAATTATAAGAATTTTGTTGTTGTTGTCGTTGTTGTTAGGGAAAAACTACACTCCAACTGAACATAGTTACATAGATCCCTTAACTACTTTCTCCATAGATCCCTTAATTACTTTCTCTTTGTCACCTTGTACTGTATATATCCTAAAAAGATAAAAAATATAAGAGATGAATAACAACACATTCAATAGGAAAACTATTACTCATATTTAGGTTTTATTATTTAGCATATTAACACATGTGTGGTTAGTTTATTTTCTAACATAATATCATTGATTTTATAACAATTTCCATTATGTTCATATTTGGTGGATGCTGTATTAAAAAAATTTACCATATTTTTATATCATATAGTATTATTCATAATAAATAATGTTTTCTGGCATCCACCATGAAATTGAGAATCGTGTCTCTCTATTCAGCGTAATCCCCGAAGGGCACATTGGACAACTCAAAATACTGAATCATGAGTTGTTGGCAAGGGGACTCGACGTCCCAGATCCAGCCCATGCCATAACCTCTATACAAACCCTTAGAGACTTTCAATCCAAGAGAGTATCATCACCTTTCTGCTAATTACTTTTTAGGGTATGCATGTCTAAGGACATAACCGCTACCCTCTTCACATCTTACCATCCTTTCATATTCTCAACGATATTATAGAGCCCGTGTTATCTAACCATGCTACTTAAATTATGTTAAAAAATGTCAAAGCAACTCGATCTCACTGTATAAATATAGGACGGGTCTACAAAGTTTTTTCATGTGATATTTATATAATAATATCAATAAAATAACATAAATTATCTTTTTGAATAAATAAAAAAATTTAATTAAATAAAATATTACAAAAGTTGAGTAATAGATTTCATATAAAGATAATTTCTAACTTGTTGTCGCACTACGTGTGCCCCAAATACGTCTTTGACCTTAATTCATAAAAAGATTAAAATCTAAATAAAATAGCTACATCATAATTATGTCAATTTATTTTATTAGTGTGCCCTGCAAATAATACGCTCACAATATACATATAAGTTTAAAGACATAATTTAATTTTTAGTAACAACAAAATTGACCTATATTCTGATCCAAAATGTTCTAAAAATGAATTAAAAAAATACTATAAGATTAAAATATTTTGGAATAAAACATTTGAATATAAATTTTGTATTAAGGTTGGGTCGGTCCGATTTATAGTATATCAAACAACAATAGGGTTGACAAAGGAAAAGAATCAATGAAATGGTGGAGGACATCCTAAGGTATTAGGAGGTTATAGATTCGAGTCTTGAGGAGAATAGGTTTCTAGTTATATATTTTCTGCTTGACAAAAACGATATGTAGTTTCTTTAAAAAATGACCTATAGTTTAGAAAAACAACATGTAGTTTTCTTCATTAAAAAAAAAAGAAGAAAATGACATATCGTTTTTCACCTGGAAAATTCTCATAGAGAACCCATAATCCGAATTTTAAACTTTTCTCTAAAATCTTAGTTTCTAACAACTTTCTAAGTATAAAAACAATGTATAAACAATATAAAATGATCACAAACATATTTTCACAATTTCTATACTCAAAATACTCAAGTCACAATTAAATAAATAAAATAGAAAAATGAAACTTTGAATTAGAAGATCTAATCTCAAGTCTTAGCTCAAAACATTAGGGCTGTTTAATGTTGTTTTTAAAATAAGTGAAAATATTTTTGTTTTGAAAAATGAAATTTTTGGGGAATTATGCTGAGAGTTTTTTAAAATTTTTGCCTGAAAAAACATGCGAAAACATTTTTAAAAATTTTGAGAACGAAAACAAACGGGGCCATTATTTTGATCTTGAAAATCTCTGAGTTTCTTTGATCTAAGAGTTTTTGGTGAAAGCTTGGAGGAGTTTTAGCTTGGTTTTCCATTGGGTTCCTCTGTCTTTCGTGAGTGAAGAAAGCAATCAGAGGAAGAAGAAGAAGAAAAGAAGACGGAGACCAAAATAAAGAAGTAGAAAGAAAGAGAGAGAGTAAAAAGAGGGTCGAAGATGAGTGAAATTCAACACTCGCAATCAACAGGATGTTGTTGTTGAAAAAAATAGTACGCAGTGAAATTTTAAAAATTTTATATCAGAGTATTTTCCAAAACACAAGTTTAAAATGCTATATGCATAAATTAATCAGATCTTACTAACCTTTGTATGCCGAAGAACTTCCGCAACCCGTGAAGAGAAGTAATGTTTCAGAAGAGCCTCAATCAACTGGTCTTCTTTGCTATTTTCTATCCACGATCGGAGTGAGTGTGGGCTCACACGTATAGCTCTTCCACTAGGTGACTCTCCTTCCAACCAATTGAGAGAACCCAAAGCAAGTGTTCGTGATTTGTGAACAAAAGCTGTCAGGGAGTTTTCAGATTCTCGCCAGCAGAGTATCACTCTTAATCTCTCAATTGATCTAAATAACTCATGAGACTTACTCCTTATTTATAGATGTTGGGTCTAGGTCAGTTCATATCAGATAAGGTCTTAAAAATTCGAATCAGAATCAAATTTGGATCAATATCTGATGAAATCCATGTGAAAACGCGTGATTTTTTAGTCGCGCATAGGCAGGCCGATCTGCCTAACCGGCAGGCCGAACTTGCCCCATTGGCAGGCTGAACTTAAGGATCGGCATGCCAAACTACCAAAAAAAAATCTCAGTGAATCTTTTATTTTCCACCCGAGATTCTATAGGATAAAGTCTCAGTTTTAATTCAAATAACCCAATAGAGAAGTTATCTGATAAAAACAACTTTATTTAGATAATCTCTAAGAAAATAAATGAATTCCCAATAATTCTACAAGTTTATCTTAATCTAATTTATCCAAAATTAAATCAACCAATAAACAGACAAGAATTATCCGATCGCAATAATTCAACAAGTTTATCTTGAATCAATTTTATCACAAAATTAATTCAACCGATAAATAGCCATAAATTATTTGATTCTTCCAAAATTTAACCAATCTGATAAATCTGACATAAGTTACCAATTATTGAAAAAGCACGCCGTATTGTTACAGGATGTTGTGAGCTAGCAAAGGAGACCAAATGGACCTATATAGTTCAAGCTCTCGATAATTACGAAACTCAATATCCTAGATATACATTTCATAATTATCAACTCCAACGTTACTCCGCTAAAAGCTTGGAGCTACACTCTCGAACTACATAGAATTATGAAGCCCATATAGCTAAATCTCCATGACATATTATAGTGTATCGTATCTCTATATGATAATCCATAATCGGCTTAAGGACAAGTTCTGTCTTACCTTCCCGATTATTTTTATCTTACTTTCCATTATCTCACCATCAGAAAACGTACTATCCAAAGATAGTATACCATTTGGTTATACCTATGTATCTAAATGGTTGAGCTATCTAGTTTTTCAATTACAGGATAATGCATATAAGAGGATATCATTACTCCTAAAGAGGAGCTATGGATTCCATATCTATGAATAACAAGTCTACACCATCAAGAGCCATGCCTCCAACGTACCGGTATGTATACCACTATTGAGATATAAGTATCACCCTTTAGTACATCAAAAGATATAAGTCAAGATAACGGGCCTACTATTCATCTCAGGATTAAGATACAATATAAATGATTGTCTAAAGTGAATCAATTTGCTGAGACAGAATTATTAATCCAAATCAATTCACTTTATGTCCTGATCTAACACATCGTCACCTATGACAACGTACCAATGTTTATATTCACGGAGTCCACCTCCGATGGTCACGACAAACCATCTCCCAATTGGGATATAGATAACATAACAATCTTTAAATGAATAAAGCGCCCAACTTTATTCCTTCGATTGCGAATCTTATGATTTAGACTATCACCTTAAGAATCATGGCTTCCGAATAATCTGTCCATCATATGCCTAAATTTGAAGGTTTAAACCGACAGTCTCAGACTATTGTTTCTTAACATACATTCAACAAACATGAATGTAAAGATGACAAGATTTGGTATATAAATAATGAATAAATACTTTATTGATAAAAATATCTCTAAAAACTTATTACATTTTTACTTCTTAGGGCATACATGTTTAACAGTTGTCTAATTTTGTCCGAAGAAGAAACGAGGGAGAAGGTGAAATGGAGCCTTCATGAAAAACTTTGAATGCCAAAATGATATTTTTGTAATTGAGTGGAATATTTAGGGGCATTTTGGTAATTTCATAAAATACTGAAAAAAATTTTAAAATTTAAAATAGGTAAAATAAATAAACTTAGACATATTTGTGTTAAAATAAAATTTTACAAAATTCATATTGGCACACTAACATTTAAAGTATAACATGATTAATACTATTTAAAATAATAGGTGTTACAAAATTAAAGATTTTGAACTTTTAATTTTTGAAAAATAAGACATAAATTTAATAATCTACTATCATTCTGATTTATTAATAGCGAGAAGTCAATTAATGGTTAAAAAAAAGGCCATTATTTTTGCACAATACACCTGAAAAAACGATTTTCTAGTTGACAAGTTATACTATGAATTTTTAATTTTGGCATTTATGACCCCGATTTTTATCTATAATTGACATCCATTATCATTGTGAAATTTAGAGTCTTAAAAAACAAAATTATCTAACTTACAGAAAAATGATATTTCGAAACACATTGGTGCAATTTATCCAAAGAATAAATTAGACCTTCCACGATTTCACATCTTCGCCTATGTAATCTCATTGTTTCTTGAAAAGTTCTCAAATCTCGTGTAAAAAAAAGGAAAAAACAACATAAATAACAAAAATTAAAAAAAAAAATCCGGAAAGCCAATAGCAAAATGAGCACGATAAAAATACACGGGAAAAGTATTTTCCCTAAGAAATAACGTGGACATTTTACAATTTTAAGAACGGCAAATTAGTTATTTTATAAAATAAAATTAAATGCCCAACACCACAATTCCATTTAAAAAAAAATCAATAAAAGGGAAAAGATTTGGTGCTATTTTAAATTAAGGAAATAACGGAGGATATAAATCCTAAAATTTGAAAAACACTTTTTATACGACTAATAAAATTTGAAGAGAATTTATGAAATTTATTCCTTTTTGTTTTTTTGTTTTTTTACTTCAAGGTAGGAATTTTGAACTCCACCTTGTACAATCATTTTATTCTTTAAAGTAGTGCGTTTGTGATTTTTTTCGAATTTTTTTTTGTGGTAAGATATTTTTTATTTATTTTTTATCTTTTTATAGAATTTTAAAAGTTGCAGCTGTGGAGAATAAATTCATATTCTATATATAAATATTGAGAATATATATCTCATCATATTTCATTGCTTCACCCGTCGGCAAAAAAATTTACATCTTGATTTCCTCTATAAAGAAAAAAAAAAGATCGATATTATTTTTTTTTGATAAATAAAATCGATATTATTTTAGAACAAACGTAAAAAATACTTAAAAAGGATAACGAGAAAAAAAAAAAAAACCAATAAATACAATTGAGTAAAAAGGAAGACAAACTCGAGCGAGTACGAATATGGTAGAAAATGTTGAAGCCTATTAAACATCGGCGGCGTTCGTTTCTTTTATCTCCTCCGCCGTTGTAGTAGCCAACTCGTCGCCCCACTCCTTTGATCCCCGTTGAGCTCGCCGCCCCTCTATCAGCGCCCAGGTCGTCGGATTCGCCCTCCTCTGCCAAATGACCAGATCTACCTCCTTGACAGCTCCTCCCTCTTCCAAAAGATCGAGCGCCACCCGAATGACCAGATCTGCTTTATTTCATCTGATGCTTTATTTTATTTAAAAATTATGATCTCATCTGATGAAGACTATAATCTGTATGAATGCGATGCTTTAATCGCTGCACGCATCAGATGCTTTATACTTGCTTTTCACTATAATCTCATCTGATGATTTATTTCATTCAAAAATTGTTTGAATTAAAAAGTTTCAAATATATTTTAGAAACAAAAACTCGTTGTGTATATATATGTATGTGTGTATACTAGAAGGAAGACATTCATCTCAGGGCTCCATTGGCCATTGTTGCAAAAATCGCCATAGCAGAGGGAGAGAGAGACTATAGAGCGGATTTTCACAGAGGAAGTTGGTGTTAAAGTCAAAGCCTTGCTATTTCGTAATATTCGTCCTCGGCGGTTTAAGAGATCTCGTCAATTCTCAAGAAAAGTTTAATAGACTATTTGACAAGGACAGTCTTAATTATTATCTCAATTATAAATAGTATAATATTTTTATATATTACCGTAAATAGAAAAAAATTGCTACAATATAAAATTTTTATATGCTATAGTAAAAATAATTTTAACCAATAATTTTAACCACCGTATCAAACACCCTTTAAGTAAATTTATGTTCCCTTTTTTTTCATTTTGGATTAATGTTAGAGGTAGTTTTGTCTAAATAAAAAAATAGCCATTTCATTTTGTAGTATTTACAAAATTATAACCAAAAAAAGCATAAGTTTTTTTTATTATTATTCTATTCTATTATATTGTTATTACTGTTCCAACACCCCAACCAAAAGTACCCTTATTTCTTAAAGACAAAACTTTGGGATGTGTGCATATAATTGTGAGGTATCTAAGCCAAGCTTGCATTGGGCCTTAAGTACAAAAGAACCCCATGACTTACTATATAAGGAGAATTATAAATAACACTTTTTAAAACTCAATTATTATTTATGCCGCGAAATATGAAATGTTCTTATGCGAAAAACATAAAGCATGTCCCTCCAGGACATGTCTGAGACATTTTTTAAGTCCCTTGGGAACATATTGCATGTCCTACATGGACATGCTTGCATGTTCTTTTGGGACATTTTTCACGTCTCTTGGGACATGTCTACATGTCCTATAGGGATATGTCTGCATGTTCCTTTGAGACATTTTACGTGTTCTTTGGGGACATGTCACATGTTCCACTAGGACATTTTTCAGTGTTCTTCTGAGACATGTTATACGGGACATTTACGGATGTCCCTCTAGGACATTTACGGATGTCCCTTCAGGACATTTTTTGGTGCCTCAGTGGGACATTTTTTTTTGTTTTTCTCTCTCACCTCTCTCTTTCTCCCTCTTTCCTTACCACCACCGGCTCGTCTCCAGCACCGGCAACATCGTTGGTGACGAAACAAAACAAAAACAATCATAAATGTTCAATCAAGGAAAACCATCACAATAACAACAACAACAAAATGCAACAACAAAAAAAAAATCTAAAATTAGAACCACTAGAACAACAACAAAAAAATTGCCCCAAAAAAAAACCTGATCTGCAAAGAAAAAATCTAAATCTAGGACTTCAATTCCAAAAAACCACCATGACTGACAATAACAAAGTTGCTAAAAAACAGTATACAAAACCAGATCTACAACTTCAGATTTTTCTCCGTCGACAACGAGTTCGATCGAAAACTAGACTCGCTTTGTTACTCAGATCTCTAATCTAGAAAAATCCATTGAAATAAAATTAATCACAAAAGTAAACATGAAATTAGTTTATTGATTTTGATTTTTAAAAACTATTTTATTTTCTAGGAAAAAAAGGAAAAAAAAAAAGTTAGAGAGGAATGTTTAGAATATGTACGTGGTCATCCTAGGCAACTCACCGTTTATGTATAATTTATCATCTCGTCCAAATCTGTAATTCTAGATCTACAACTCCGATCATCAAATGCGACGCTCGGCTTGAAATGGGAACGATGACAGCAATGGCGAGGACGAACCAGCTCTACGACGACGAGGACGAACCAACTACAACGACAACATATTTCAGTCACGTCATGAAGCTCTAAAGCTTCTCGACTTCTTCATCGATGCTACCGCTGAGAATCACACCATGCACGACAGAGGCTTCCAAATAAGCAGCGGTCAACTTGACCTTGTCGAGCCCTGCGTTGGTGCTAATCGTCTTCGTAAGGTGAAAAAATCAAAGGAGGAAGCGAGAGAGGAGAGAGTGAGAGAGAAAGAGATAAAGAAGAAGGAGGAGGAGAAAGAGAGTGAGAAGAGAGAGAAGGAAAATCTTGGAAAGAAAGAACAAGAAAGCCAGGAAGAAAAAAGAAGGAAAAAGTTTGTGGCATTAAAAAAATAATATTGTAAAAGTGTGGTATAACATGTAATTTTCTCTTATATAAGCTCATCTTTCTCTTTTTTTTTTTTAAGAAATTTATAGAGAATGCCTCCTTATTAATACTCTTTTCCAACATTGCCCTCCTTATTTTAACTTTTCAAAACTGTTCCTTTATTGTTTATTTTTTTAATTTGGCCTATAATTTGACTTTTTTATCCTTAGTTTAAAAAAGAAATCAAAACAAACCCAAATCTTTTCTTTTCAATTTTCTTCCCAGATTCTTTTTTGTTTCTTTCTCTCATTTCCCACTGCCTCCTCTCTATTTCCCTCCGTCCTCTCTCTCTCCTCTTTTCCCTTTGCCCCTTTTCTCTGCTACTTTCTCTCTCTTTAAGCCTTGATCAGCCTCTCTCAATGCTCCTTCCCTCTCCTCTTGCTCTCTCTACCTCCAATATCCCTGTAACTATCAGTCTTCTCTAGTGAAGGGAGATTCACCGTGAGGAATACGAAGAGATCAACATCGACAGATCTCAATCGAACTCGCCTACAAGATCTGAACATCAAATTGATTCGTTGACCATAGTGAGGTCAAGATGTGACTGTTTGTCATGAAATCTTCTTCCTTAAGTGCGATTGACGAATGTGATGAAGTCTCTGACGGTCTAGTTGTATTCCTCCAGCAGCTAGGAAGTGTTTGACAACTCTAGCCGTCTTTCTTTACTAATATTGTGAGCCTGTGGTTTGTCATTGTCTGTTCATCTTCCTCGACCATAAAATCTATGATGCTATCCCAGTATTTGTTGCAGGTCATTTCCAAGATGATGGTTGGCCACCTTGGTGAGCTCTCTTTAGTGCCGCCATAGCCATTGCTCTCTCTAAATTGGCTTTAGTCTTCTTTTGAGTTTTTGATATTGATCCTTATTTCTTTCTCTCTTTTAAATTTTATTTATTTATTGATTTATTTATTTATTCACATCTTCTGTTCTTTTTTATAGTCTTGTAGATGCAAATTCCAACTTTGTTTTGTGTTCTTCGTTGTCTCTTATTGACGAGGATTAAAAAGAAGAATTGTTTTTAATTGTGAATTTATTGATGTAGTTTTTATTTTTGTATCTATGTTTTTGTTGAGGATAAGCCATGCAAATTGGAGTTAAACTTTAGAACAGAAGAAAAGAACACGTAAAAAAAATAATTATGCGGCTGATTCAACTTTTTGGTCAATGATTAGATATTTGAATTTGTTCTTAGAATTTGAGTTGGAACCTGGTAGGTTATAGCTCCAAAAAAAAACCAGGCTACACTTTGACACCTGGTATCGGTGACCAGAGGTGGTAGATACTTATTTGTTTCAATAAAAATATGTTGGAAGCGAATAGGTTCCAACTCTAGAACTACCAGGTTATGCTCCAGTAACCCACGCCGGCAACTAGAGATGGTTGATACTTCTTTGTTTAAAAAAAAATATGTTAGGACCCGATAGTTTCTAGATCTAGAACCTACCAAGTTATGCTCCGGCACTCCACACCAGCAACTGAAGGTGGTTGGTATTCTTTGTTTTGGAGGCAAAATGATGAAACCTGATAGGTTCCAGCTCCAAAACCCACTAGGTTACACTGACACCTGTTCCAGCAACAAGAGAAACTTGGTATTTTTTTGTTTCAAAGAAAATATGTTGGAACTTTGCAAGTTCTAGTTTCGGAACCTACCAGCTTACACTCTGACACTCTGTGCCGACAACTGAAGGCATTTGATACTTCTTTGCTTTGAAGAAAATATATTGGAACCTGGTGTTCTAGCTCTAGAACTAGGTTACTCTCTGGCACTCTGCACTGGCAACCGTAGGCAATTGGTACTCCTTTGTTTTAGAGAAAACATGTTAGAACCTGGTAGGTTCCTGCTTCGTAACATACCAGGTTACGCTACAGCACCCCACACCAACAACAGGAGTAATCAGCCATATTAGAGAGTGAGAAGGGAGGATAATTTAGACTTTTAATAAAACACATTTTTTTAATTAAAGAAGGGTATCTTGAAATTTTAATAAATCCTTTTTATTGAAAGGGGTGGTATTGAAAAGAGCTTTCAAGTGGGCAGTCTTGAAAATGTGCTCCTTTAGAGGGGAATTTTTTTGTTTTACTTTTTTTTTTTTTTGAAAATTACAATACATGACCAAATTATTGTAATAAAATTAAAATTCAGCAAAACATTTAGAATAATATCTTAAATCCTTAATCACATAGTAATTACTTTAATTATATCATGTTTTATACTATATTATTATATAGTATTAATAATAAATATTTTATTTTACAACATATTTAGAATATCTACAAACTGTAACCATATTTTAATGCAATAAACATAATTTGTTTAATATACAACTTTAAGCACAAAGCCTTCCTTAAAAGCTGAGTATATAATCTTGTTCACAAAGCCCCTCGATAAACAGTTGAATATATAATCTTATATTTAAGAAATTCACTTTTTAACAGAGCCTAATAGTACTCAATATCAAACTAATCTATAGTACTCTATGGTTTCTAACAAGGCCTCACTTTCTAACTATTAAACCCTAATAGTACTCTAGGGTTTAGAATTTACCCAAGTGATTCCAAGGGTTTTGTTCCTCTTCTTTGGTGCTTAAAACTTTGCCAACCCTCCTTGAGAATAACCATGACATAACCCATCAAAACCCACTCAAAACTCCAAGGAACAAACTAAAACACATAGAGTAAAACTTGGATTTTTTTTCCTCCAAAATTGCTTGTCCTTGATCTAGAGTGCTTAGTCTTGCTCCCTTGATGGATTAAAGGTTGTTTTCAAAAAAATAATTGAGAGTTATAGTGCTTAGGGTGACTAGTTTTACATGGGATGTAGTGGGTGTTTTTCTTGTTTCTTTAAAGCAAAATTTGATGGAGAACGAAAGTGGATTTTTTCACTTAAACCCTTAACCACTTAAAGTCATCACTTAAGGGCTGACTTGAAATAAAAATTGCTCTTTAACTCTTGGCTAAAATTGGATTCACCTTCAGAAAGATGTGGCCAATTTTCCATCTTAAAGGTGTCACATTGATGGGTCGCACATACTTTTATATATTTTAAATTTAACTGCACTATATTTTTTTTATACTGTCAGTATATTTTTCCAATATTGTTAATATATTTCCTACACTATTACAAACTTCTACATTATTCCATTTTTATCTACACCCTCCACACAGTATAACTCCCATACTACTTAACTTTATGCAATATAATTTTTATATTGTATTATTCTAATACTATGTAATTTCTATTTTGCTTAGTTTCTATACTATATGATTTATACGTTTCTATACAATATTTTTCTTTTACTGTATCTCTATCTTAAAATTTGTTGCAACATATTTTGCAATAATTATGCTTTTAGCTTATTTTTCTTTATTCATCACTAACTCTCATCTTCATTTAATTCATACTTTACTTAAGATTATGACATGATTTTTAATCTTAAAAATCCCATATTTATTCTTATTAAATTTGTCACAAAAATTGGATTTAAACAATAATCCTTATGATGCTAAAATTGCTCCTTCAGCACTTAACAAATTTTTGAGCATAAAAATTTAGCTCACAAAATTTGTACATAAATTACTCGTAATAACTTTTAAATATTTCTTATTTTATGGAATAGAACTTCTCAGGTGCATGCATTGTTCTTTTGGCAATTATTGTCATTATCATCTCCATAGTCTTGGGCCAATTGACACCCTTATGCCTGATTTTGTTGAAAACGAAGGATCTGGAACCTTGGACTAAATGATCTCGACCTACTTGGGCAACCAGTCGATTGCTATTTCCTCCTAAGTTTGACCGAGAAGCGTGTTCCAAAAGCTTAGGCCCTCAACTGCTTAAAATCTTCATCGCCTCGGGGGCCATCCCCTACCTTGCTTGGCCACCAGCCTAGTCTTCCTATGTTGGTGGCAAGAGAGTCGAGGGTGCCCACTTCTGCGTTTGTTGGGCCTCGACCTATTTGGTCAAGGGGCGAACTGCCTTAAGAAGCTCCCAAATTGTGTCGTTTGTGTCTTGGGTAGGGCCATCCCTCCCAATGCTCTCGGCCATCCTAAACTAAAAGGTTATTAGGGCCTTCTACGCTAGCCATGATTTGTTGGTTCCCAGTTGGCAACATCTCCCAATCCCTCCAATCAGGGTCCATTGCCCCAGGTCTGTCCTTTAGTTTGCATAAGGAATGTACTGGGTTGTGAATGCTTAAAGGGCACAATGCCGTCCTTCTAGGCCAAATGTTGATGCTTCTTAACTGATTAATACCGTGTGTAGCTGCACACAATGGTTGGACCGCGTCCCTTACCTCTACACGTCTTGCTCTGAATGGACTTGCAAGAAAAGGGAATGACTTGGGAGTCAAAGGAGGTATTATAGTGGTGTCAGCTAAGGACTTTTCATCACTTAAGTCAAGTACCTGTTTAGTATAGAGAGGGCAGTAGGTAGGCAAGAGTGCCCCCTTACCTTGAGGGGTGGAATTAATGCTCCTTTCTATAGTATTTGATATGGACTGAGCGTAAGGCGAATTCGTCCTATGACTCGAATGTACTATGGTATAGTGCCAGGGTGGTAGATGATAGATGTCATAATCTCCCTATATAGAGAACTTTTTGTCTGAAGGTTGGAATAGTGCCACATGGTGGCCTCGTCAAGGTCTCCAGCTCCACATGTGGAAGTGATGTTGTACTCAGGTAGACATGTTTAGAGACCTGAGCAAAACAATCCAATTGGAAGGACATCCTTTGATACAGTGGTCAGCCTACACCGGGGAGGCCTCAGTCTCATAGGCCAACCAAGTGTTTTGATATTCTTTGAAGCAGTGTGAAAGCTATCTTCGCCGAGCAAAGTGATTGGCATGACTCCTGAGGAGGTTCTCAGTAGGCCGTTCGAGGACACCCCCAACACATAGTAAGCTATCCATCATATCCTACTAGTATCCACAAACTAATACATTAAGATACTAGTAGTATTCATGAGAGATTGCAAAGTATAATGATATGCTAATCACATTGCTAACCAACAATCACCAATTAAGAGTGTTCAAAAAACAGAGAAACCATGAAAAGTGAACAAACAAAATTAATTAGTTTTAATATTTTTTTTTGAACTTAGGTTCATAATTCAAATTATTAGGTGGAGTCGGGTGTGGTTCTACTGCTAGGTTATGCCTGCAACTATAATTTAGTTTTATAATTTTTCTTTTGCTTGGTTTGGTCTATCTTTTTCATTTTTGGTAAATTGCGTTCATAGGTATTTCAAATCATGGAATCCAACCCGCTTCTCCAAATTAAAGACCAATTTGTCACCTACTTAATAATTTGGAGCACAATCTACTTACCATCTCAATACATACATATTTAACGAAAAATGCTAAAGATATCGTGTATCATGATACTTACTTTTTATTAGTGTTTTGTGAGTGCCTATAACACTATTCTATTATTCTTAGTAATCAGTAAAATAATGTAGCGCCTCCTTTTACAGCCGACAATTGACTCTTTTTGTTTTTCCTCAATTCAAATAGATCTTCGAAAATCGAATAATGAAAAAAAAAAATCATTAGTCTATGAGCATGTAGCTAGGTTGGCTTAGGGTTGGAACCCATTCGTTTAGTTTGTCGGGCCTTGGTCTTAAATGAGACAAGTTTGAGTTCACCCTTGAGAAAAAGAAGAAGAAGGGGAAAAAAGGTCAAGAAAAAAGAAGAAAAATCGCAAAAATGAAAACTGAAATCTGCCGACCACATGTTTGGAGAAACAATTATATCATTACAAACTCCAGTCCCTATTTGATTAGGCCAAGTTGTGTAAAAAAGCCCACAAAGATGATCTAATGCATTGCAAACGCCCACAATCTGTCATTGTATAGAGCACCTTTTTTCACATTATGCGTTCAATCTTACTCTCTATTCCAAATGGAAAAGCAAACCTGTGGTTGGTGAGAAGAGCCAATTAAGACAAAAACCAGCCAAACAATTTTTTTTTTTAATTTAAAGGAGAAAAAATTGTACATTATCTGAAAAGGAAAAAAATAATATTATAGATAAAGAAGATTAAATTCTAGTCAAGAATGCTCAGCTGCATCCCAACCAAAATAAAGAACCTTCTTTCTTTTGTTAATGTCCAAATGCCATGAATTTCGTCTAACCCAAACCCTAAACCTTATATCATATGTTCACACCAGCGCGTGCTGTGCACGCTTCATATTAGAATGGACTATAACTTCTTGGAATAAGAACGATTGTGTTATAGGTTGAAAGTTTTTTAAAAAAACAGAGAGATAGAGAGAGAGAGAGTATTTGGTGGAACGATTGACAATAGTTTAATTTTGATGAACTTTACAAGAAAGAAAGTGTGTTAAGAGTATTTCGAAACAGTGTGAAGTTTGTGTGCCAATATCAAAGTTTGGCATTTAGTTAGTGAAAATGGCTCCCTAAAGCCATACTATTTTTTGTATTAAATTTGACATATGCAATGAAAAAGTTGATACATAAGCTAATGGCAAACCAAAAGTCCGTTTGCTTCTTATGTTTGAAATGCAATTTCAACTTTTTGTTATAAGATTTTCTAAAAAAAAGAATTGAATTTCTATTTGAATTTATAGACCAAATGATACACAAATGTCCAAATTTGAGGGGCCAAATGGGACTCCAAGTATCACATATATGTGTCAAATTTTGACATTTGATTAGTTGGAGCTAGTGTATCGATAGTTTTATTTAAGTATAATTACAATATTGTCATCTTCAAAAAATAAAAAAATAATTGCTTATTTTTATACATTCTAAAGTTTATAATTATTATAAAAAGAAGATAATCTGTAAATTGCACTATGAATCCTACAATATAATATGATTATACATAAAAGCGAGTATTAGTAGTAATATTTTCATTGGAGATGGGTCTACCGGGAATCAAAGCTAGGAAAATTTGATGACGGCAGTTTATTTGTTCCCCTAATCACAAATCAACTGGTACGCCATCAATCCCAAGGCTCCGGCGATTAATGAAATTGTAACTTGTGGAGAGTGATTCATATTCGCTTAATTAGTGAGTTAGTAACTTGTGGAGAGTGATACATTCTTGATTAATTAGTGAGTTAGTAACTTGTGGAGAGTGATACAAACTCGCTTAATTAGTGAGTTAAACCTTCACTTGGTTAACAAGAGAACTTCAGAAAATGATATATGGCTTCCTTAACAAAAAATGATAGATGGCACATAAAGTCAAAAAGTCACTTCTCTCACGCAAAAAGGAAAAAAAAAAAAAAGAAAAAAAAAACCCTTAAGGAATTAGATAATGATCGATGTTGGAAGAAATCAAAATCAACAATCAGATTAGACATTTGTTAGAGGAATTAGCACGTTAATGTAGAGAGAGAGAGAAAGAGAGGGAAAGAGTTAATAATGGCCATAAGAAAGGATTAGCACACCTAAAATACTTAAAGGCAATATAAATGTGTTTGAAGTGAATTAGTGTCAAAAATGAGGTTCGCCTACTGTTCTTTCCACGTGTTCACCGAACTCGACCTTTCATTCACATAGGCAAAACCAATATAATCTTTTCCTTATCGCGTCAATATTGTGTTATATGTATGTGTATATATAGACACATAGTCACATACACACGCATTTGAATGCATTAAATTATCATTATGTAACTGTGTGAGTTTATCTTATTATTTGTAAAAATCATTAATTTTTTCAGTATTTCATTCATCTTGACTACTGACCAATTGATCATAAAAACTACATTATATATAATTAATATGTTCTTTTGATTATATATTACTTTACTATACAAATGTTTTACCTGCTCTCAAGAAAACAATATTGCAAAATTTTCCTATTTGGGGGGCCCCTCAAGTTTGGCTTGATGCATACTTATTTGTCTTTATTTGACTGGTCATATAGATCTAACCCCAGCTAGCCATCAAAAAAATTTGAGGGGTTAATTAGAAGATCAAAGGGTTGACAATTGTGCATGTATTGTTAAGTAATACATATAATATTTAGGGTGTACGACCATACATATATATACTTTTTATATACACGAATATTATTATTATTATTATTATATTTTGTAGAGTTTAGAATAAGTTGAAATTTGTGCATGCTATGTTTAATTAATATTCCCACTTTATAAGAAGTGGGCAGGCTTAGAGCATACGTTTCAATTACCATTTCTTTTCTTTTAGAGAGAAAGGACGAAACTAGAGGAAGAAATTAGCCCTTGCATTTCTCATGAACTGTGGAGTCGTGTTGGGTTTCTATTGTTGGGGTTGGGAGTTCTTAACTGCCCTTCTTCTCTTCTCTTCTCATCCTTGATCTTCTGTTCTTTATCTTCTTCTTCTTGATCTCTCCTTTTTCTAAATTCACCCAATCTCTAGCTACAAATCAGATTTATGGAATTAGGTGTAGTTTGTGAAAAGGGTTTGGTGGAATACATGAAGAAGTCGACTCCACCACCCTTCTTGATGAAGACATACATGCTGGTTGAGGATCCCGCAACCGACGACGTCATCTCGTGGAACGTAGAAGGGTCGGCGTTCGTGGTGTGGCAGCCGGCGGAGTTTGCCCGGGATCTCCTCCCCACCCTCTTCAAGCATAGCAACTTTTCTAGCTTTGTCAGGCAGCTCAACACATATGTATGTCAATTTTCCTTATTTTGCATCAACTTTTAAATTAATGCATGCACAATTTGCAAGTTTATCTCCATATTAGATGAGCGAAGATAATAACTATAAGATTTTTAAAAAAAAATTAGAGAAAGAACATCCAAGTTTGCAAAGGTTGACTTTTAGTCGTAGTTCTTACATTTAATCTTTTTATTCTAGTTTTTTCTTCTAGTGTAAAAAGTTTAACCGGAATTGTCTATAGAGAAAAAAAATCTTCTTTTGTTTTAAGGAAAAAAAAAAGAATTATTGCACATATTGTGTTCATAGAAATTATTAAAACATAGATCGGATCGTAAGAAGCTTCCTGCTTGTTTCAAAGGAGAGAAATTAATAATTTTTACTTTAAAAAATAACAGATCGTACAATGATAATGCATGAATTTACACACTTCTCAAGAGATCCATGAAAAACGACAAAATTAGAACCCGCAAGCCTAAGCCAATTAGAGGTTTGGTCCCCTACGCAAAGTCATGTGGCATGTTTTTATCTCATATATTAATTTCTCCACCCATCATGTAAAACTTCAAATTAAGAAAGCTAAAAAGTAATTAAACCAAAATAATAATAATTATCTTAACTTAATTAATTGGTGCTTCTAATGCTAGGGAGCACATATAATTCCCCCTCATAGTATTATCGTCTATTATATTTTTTTTCTCGTTTTTCATGCTTTTGGCAGTGAGTATGATATTCCACGTGGCACTTCTCATATCACATTTATCCTTTTCTTTTGTCCAAGTTTGGTAGAACATCACCTCAATTGATTGATTAATATCTTCAATTGATTGATTCCAAATATTGGAGCAAACACTCTTGTCCAACACTATAAGTTAGAGATCATGATTGCCATGAGTAGTATGATTGCAATTGTTCTACTAATATTTCCTATTTTTCATCTCCTAATCTTTTTGTCCATTTTCATCCAAATGATTAATTAAAAAAAACCACCATAATTAATTATGTTATAAACTTAATTTCACACAGGGATTCCGTAAGGTTTCAACAAGCCGGTGGGAGTTTTGCAACGACAAGTTCCGAAAGGGCGAAAAGGACAACTTATGCGAAATTCGTAGAAGAAAAGCATGGGCCAACAAGCCGCAGCAAGCTGCGCCTGCGCAGCCTCCTCTGCCTCAAGAGTCCATCGTCGATGAAGACCAAAGGTCTTCGTCGACTTCTTCCTCGTCGGAATTCATAAACCTAGTGGACGAGAACAAGAGGCTCAAGAAGGAAAATGGGGTGTTGAGTTCTGAGCTAACTAGTATGAAGAGCAAGTGTAAAGAGCTTCTTGATTTGGTGGCTAAGTACACTCGTTTGGATGGTCAGAAAGAAGAGGAAAATCATGGTCATGATCAGAGGCCTAAGCTGTTTGGTGTGAGATTGGAAGTTGTGGGAGAGATGGAGAAGAAGAGAAAGAGAGCTGAAGTTAGTCAGAGCGCAAGCATTTTATTGTCTCAAGCATGCAAATAATATAATAAAATAATAAATAGAAAAAGTATATGGTGGAAAGTTAAGATATCTATGGTATGTTAAGATGTAATTTGAGTGGAGGCTCTTAGGTAGATAATTGTGCTTTCAAATGTCAAAAATGTAATATTTGGAGTAATAGTGCATGAATGAACTGAAAATTAATCGGTTCAGGAAACATATGTAAAAATATTATATATGTTCATCAACATGATGCATATGCTAGTAATGCAAGGTGATAAAATTAGGCACAAGCCTAGTTGGATTTTATTTGGCAAAAGCCTGCTCCCTAATTTATTTCTATTTTCTTCTAAATTTAAGGTAATTTACCTTTTTATACATGTATTTTAGATTTATTTAAATATTATACTTTCAGTTTTTTATCTTATTAAATGTATACGTTTGTATTATATTAATTAATATATAATATATGCATTTTTTTAACCAATCTTTAATCACTGACATAAGAAATTGCATGCGCAAAATATTCTTCAATTGGAAAAAAAGATAACTTGAAAAATGCATAGATTAACTTAAAATGAGTGTTTTGTTTTTGTTTTCTACTTATTTTTGATAGTTTTGATTTTTTTTATCTTTAAATTAAGGATACTTTGGTCATTTAAATGTCAAAATCAACTAATGATTGAGGTAAAGTATAAATTTGTATATTGAATTTAATCTAAATGTATACATTTGATAAGATCAAAAATCTAAGATATAGCTTTTAATAACCTAAAATAAATTTAAAAGTATAAAAAGATAAATATCTCACTTAAGAATGAAAAAATTCAAACTCTACGCTTGTAATTGAGTCATAGGTGAAAGAACCCGTAAAGTATGCCTGCAGCTACCCTGCTCGTTAATTTTGTTTCATTCTTATAAATTAAAATATATCTGCCCTACTCGTTAATTTTAGTTCATTCTTATAAATTAAAATATACCTGCGTGAATTACTATAGTAACTGTTTTTTTATTGGCTCTTAATCTCTGTATTAATATTTGTATAGGTTTTCTTTTTGCTTCATGAAGATAAAGTTGGAATATAGATATATCTATCTAAAACTAAAAGTATTATTTGTGTTTTTTTTTTTTTTTTGGGGGGATATAGATCCGCGACCATTAGAATTGTTGACTGTGCCTATAGATTTTTCTTTGGAGTGGTCAAGCTCATTGTTTTACCCCTCTCAAACAAGTCAAATTGACCCAAAAGTTTAATTCCTGGAAACGGTTAGCCAGCTGTATTTATTCCAGGAAAGGATAAGAACAAATGAACGATCAACAAACGATATCTTTTTGAAATTTAGAATACGATAAAATGAAGAGAAAAATCTGAAAGCTCGTATTTATAACACTTAGACTATTCAATCTTTCTCCTCATTTAATGAACTTGTCCCTCTTCATAAATCCTTGGTTTCGAGATGTCAAAAGCCATTGGAAAGTGTCAATAGTAGTGGTTTTGCCTCTTATCTTTTATCATGAGTTCATGATTTGAGCAAGCATGACGTGACCATTCAAAGGCTGCGAGAGAAAAATGCATTTTTGATCATTTTTCAACCCTTTCTTAGCAGCATATGATGAACTTCTTTGTGAATTGGATGCGATCTGAGCAGTTACGTTGGATAACTACAATAAATACACCAAAATTATGATTTTATATATATATATATATATATATATATATTGAAAAGCAAACTTCGTTAATAAAAATAGATAACAAATTTAGAAGACTCGTTTCAAGAGAATTTGATCCTGGCCATTGACTGCATCCACCCAAAGACGAATATAGCATTAGGGCAAAATTCACATGTTGAGATCCGACGGGGGAAAAGACCCACTAGACACAATTTTAGAGCTCGACAAGGCTCATTATCTGTAACGCCCCGAAATTTATTTAATGTTAATGTAATATAAATGATGAATTAGTGTGCCATAATTAATGTTTTAACATTAATTTGATTAATGGGTTGGATTTTTGAATTTTTGGTTGTTTTGTTAATTTGTTGAATTCAAATAGTTTCATATTGTTTTAAAATAGTGTTTTGAGTTTTAAAACACAACAATTTGTAAAATGTTAAAAATACTCCGTTTTACAAAACCGTGGGCGGCACATGGTTTTCGCACAGTAAAACCGCCCACTGTTTTCCTCTATTTATTCTCTCTCTTTCTCCACTCTCCTCACTCTCTCCGGTTCCTCTCTCTCTCTCTCTCTCTCTCTCTCTCAAATTTTCTCTCAAAATTTAGAATCAAGTTCGAATCCAAGCTTCGGGATAGCAAGGAGGAGGCTCGGGGACGTGATTTGGCAACCGAGAACGCGGATTGAAGCTTCGATTCGAGGTTAGTTTTGAAATTTCTAAACTTTTTTTCAAAATTTTCAATTTTGTGCATTTTTAAAATTTAGGTTTGTTTAAGCCTAGAAAACCTTGGATTTGAGTTAAATGAACTTAGGACAACTAGAATTTTTCCTCAATTTTTCCTATTTTTAGATTTTTGGGATTTTTTTGTTTAAATCTTGTTTAAATGAGTTTTAAAGTGTCTAAATATGTTTTTCTATCATCTATGAATGTTTTCTATGCCTGAGATTTGAGAAAAACATGTTAGAATCAAGATTTGGGTTTTGGGGAAATCAAAACCCGTGGCTGAAATTTCTGGGTTTTCCCAGTTCGGCCTGTTGGGTAGGCCAGAATAAGGATCGACAGGCCGGTGTTCTTCAGTCCGGCAGGCTAAACCTAGAAATTGTTCGGCCGACCGAACTTTGCTTCCGGCAGGTCGAATTGTGCAGTTCAGTAGGCCGAAGCAGGGAGTCCGACAGGCCGACCGAGGCATGGAAATTTTTGTAATTTTTACCCTTTTTCACTGTTTTGAACCCTGATTTAAATTTCAACCTTATAGAATGATTTTAAAGGTACAAATGGCACACTAGGACATCATGAAATGATTCAGTAACATAGGATGTCTTGAACTAGATATTGATCGACTTAGTTTGTATCTAGGATCATTCGTGGTTCTACAGAGCTAACGTATAGCGGACCAGGATTACGGTGTGGGGCACCGACACGAGTATTGAGGTAGGACTTCTACCCCATTTCTTTGGTAGCCTTGTTTGAAATGAACTTCATAATGAATGTAAATGACAACACTCGGTAATTGGGTTTTGAATGATGATGATAATAAACACATAGGCATGATGCCATATCAGAGATCGGGTTGTGTAGCGTTCGACCTTGGGGGCAGGTCCCGAAACCCAACTGGGCCACTATGGTGGTGATACCATCGTTTGCCTAGGAAAAAGAAAATGATATTTCTGGTTATCTAAGTAAACTATTCTAGGTAAACATGGTTTTACTTAAAATTGTTTATTTATTTATCTATTTATTTATTTAAGGTTTCTTTTAAATAATTCCTGAATAATGAAATGTTCCTTTAAATTAAATTATTTTATAAAATATAGTCCTACTGAGCTTTTCGCTCACGTTTTTTTTGTTTTAAATTTCCCCCTCTAGGTGGTTTCCCATTTAGGTTTGGAGAGGATTCTTCGGATCGAACTCAGGAGCAATAGGAGGATTGATTTATATTTTGTATTATTTAATCAAGACATGTAAGATTTAACTTTATTTGTATCCTGGACTATGATTGTATTTATGATATTGTCAGTACCATGTGTGTGCACAAGTTGTGGATTATGGAACCCATACTCGCGGCTTTATTATTTTAATATTTATTCATTTAATGTTTTAAATTATCTAATGTATATGAACTCTTTACAAAGTGTTTTAATGAATCCCACACCTTATATTTAATTCAACCCCCTTAAACTCTGGATTTTTAAGTAAATTCTCCTTTAATTAATTTAAATAATCCGCCACGTCACCTCCCGTACTCCGGGGTGTGACATTATCTTTACAAGATGCAACAATAGTTGATAGATTAAACTAGCCTACCGAAATCAAACCCTCCCTTAACATGGCACAAACAACACGACCTAGACTAAGATTTAATCAGACTTCTACACACCTTTCACAAATAACAAACAGAAGAGATAAACAAGCTAAAACTGAAGGTGGGGAGGCCATCTCCATCACCCCCTTTATTACAACCTAAGATAAACAAAAGTATAAAAAGCAAAAAAGAAAACTAATAGCCTTGGCATTCTTGAGAGGCCCCTAACATGACCACCGCCACTGAGCTGCATAGATGCACCACACATTTAAAGCCAAATTTCCCCCACCTACTTGTTCCTTACCCCATCGGCCACCACCCACCCTTCATCCCCAGTGCCGAGGATGACAACATTACCACTGCGATTCAGACATCTAGATCTGAGGCAACAAACCTCCCCACCAGAAGTAAAGACCCTATGCCACAGACCCATCAGACTTCCCCAACGGCTCATCTTGTCAGGAAGCATCATTCATCTAGATCCCACCCCATATGCAGTAGCCCCCTCACTGCACCACCCTAGATTTGTGATGACGAAGAACCAAAACCTAGACTACCAACAAGCTCAAGACGAGAGGCCAAACACCCAGACTCCACCATCCCTGAAGCCCCCAGGAACTCCTTCCTCAATGCCTCCAAAGTTCACACCAAAATTGTCCACCCACGCGTTGGTCCTTCCCCTACTAAAGATTGCACCATCTCAGACCAAAAGACAAGCCGACCCCCTCCCCTCGACTATAGCACCAACAAACAATTAGAGGTTGTCGCCGATCTACATCTCCAGGTGAAAAGTAAGGGGGCAGCACAAGCACAAAAGAATGAAACGCTAGCAGAGCAACTCATGCTTATATTATCTTATGTAGAATGGCATGATACGACAGTGTTTAGATCTTGATAGCCTTAGAAAATCTAACACTTTATAGCCATTTGGTACGTTGGTTCGAATGAGTGTGGTTTTAAACTGGTGGTTTTGAACCTATATGATTTAAACGATAGTTTTGAATTGATGTTTGAAATATAAAGAACTAAAACAGGAATAAAACATCACAGGACAGATTTGATGTTTGTTAAACTATAGTTTATGAAGAAAAACAGGAATGAGAAGGCTTTTGCTATACAGAATGGTTCAAGAAGTTTAGAATTTAGGGGATGGAGGGAGGTCAAGTTCTTAAAACTAACAGTTTCACCTGTTTTAAACCATCTCTATTAGTTTGAACTATTTCTTTATTGCACATGCCAAATGTACGTTCATAGATATTTAAAACCACTTAAAGTGCCAATGTATTTTCACAACTCTTATCTATTCTTATCAATTTTATCAAGTGTTATATAATCTTATCAGGTTTTATTCAATTTTATGTCATTATTAATAATTGTTACTAGGTGCCCTAAGGATTAAATGATGTAATAGTTTTTAAGACATTTAACAATAAAAAAGTTAATTATTTTCATATATCAAATATTGTCTTATTTACGTTCATTTATGTTGAATGTATGATAAGCAAACAAAAATCTAAGATTGTCAATCTAAACTATTAAGATTGTGCATATGATGGTTAGATAATATAGAAAACATGAATTTTATGGTGGTTGTCTAAATATAAAATGTCCACAATCGAAGGAATAAAGTTGGGCACTATATTCATGTTAAAATTGTTATGTTGTCTACATCCCTTATGAGATATAACTTATCTGGGTCATCGGAGTGGGACTACGCAGGTAGAGACATTGGTATATTGTCATTGGTGATGATAAATTGGATCGAAACATAAGTTGAATTAATTTGATTAATAATTTCATTTTGAATAAATCAATTCATTTTAGACAATAATATGCGTTGCATCTTAATCCTGAAATGAATCAATGGGTTCGTATTCTTGACTTGTGTCTTTTAATGTACCAAAGAGTGACATCTTGAGATATATGAAGGTACGCGTGCTAGTGTGTTGAAGACATGACTCTTAATTGATGTAGACTTGTTATTTATAAATATGGAATCAATCAGTCTTTTTTAAAGTTAATGATATTATCTTATAGGTATTATTTTGTAATTGGAAATAGGAGTGCTAAACCATTTGTTCTAGTGGAAGGTCATAAAGCTCATCAAAGAAACCGTAGGTAAATCCTAAACTTTACACTAAAAATTATGTCTTTTTCTTGGTAGTTTGGTATGTAATGATTAAGTAGAGACTATGATTAAGCAGAGACTATAGCATGATTAAGAGACATTATGGCATGTTTATGTGACCTATTTTGTGCTTTGTGAAGATGTTAGATGTGTAGAAACTAGGGTTTATGTGCTTGAAAACCCTAAGTTTGAAAAACTTTACTCAAAAATAATTTATGGTGTTTTGCACTAAAATTAATGATTTTGATAGAACTTAAAGCAACTGAATTTTTGGGAAAAATGTTAGTTCTGCCCAAAAAAGTGAGTGACAATTTTTATGAACAAAATTTTTGTAAAATTATTTAGGGGTACAATTGTAAAGTTTTTTTATTCCGGTGTCAATTTTGAAAAAGGCCAAAAAACCCACTGTCTAGCCTGAATTTCAAAACAGTTAAAACATAAAAGTTGTAGAACTCATCGAATTGGACTTAAAAAAAGTTTCTTTTAAACTAAAGGAATTGGATTTAAAAACTTTAGAGAGTTTAGATCCTAATGAAAAACCAGGCCCAATGGTATAACATGGTTGTTTTTGAAATCGGGGGCACAAGGGTCAAAATTTTCTCAAACCAAGTTTTTACCATAAAAAGAATACCGATGCCTCATTTTTATTGCCATTGTCAAAGAACAACTGTTTTATTTAGCAAATGTTGGCTCGAAAATTTTTAAGGACCTAATAAGGGCAAAATGATATTTTTTGTAAAAAAAGGTCCAAATTGACTCTGAAATGTCCAAATGAGAGCAAGGCCTTTTAGCGGGAACTTCACCCTAGTTCTGTGAGTGACCGAAATGCATTGGTAGATAAGCAAAATAAGCTATGTTACGCCCAAGTTTCTAGAAAACAAAGTAATAACAAGATTTGGTAATTAATGTTTACATTTAGCTATTGACATGTGGTTCGATATTAAGTAAGATTGCTAATGACAGAAAATTGTTTAAACAGGACACTTAGGTGAATATTAAGGGGACAAAAAAATTAATTAAGCATGGTGCAACTACCAAGTAATTTTTGAACCTCGCCTATAGTATAGATCAAAATATTTTTCACAAAAAAAGTATTAACATATTAATTAATCAAACCTATTGATATTACATCCATTTTAAGTTATTTGAGCATTACGAATGGTATGTCATCATAATTTAAGGAACTGGTAAATGATATACAGGATAAGATAAGAAAGTATTGTGCCAACCTCCCAACACAAGAGGAGTTCTAAGTTATGTTACGGTCTCAACGATGACTACTATGCTTATTTGATATAAACACTTGGGCCCTAGTTAAGTCAAGTATATGTCATAATGGAATTTCATAATGAGCATAAATGGATCATGCATATAAGTAGAAAAATTATTTTGTGGGCTATGTTTGGACTTAGTTGCGATAAAAAAAAAAGGTCGTGACACATGGCTAGTTGCTTGTCTATGATTGATCGATCAATTCATAACCGAGCAAATATGAACACCATCATATTGTTGAATGACAAAGAAATTTGAACCAGACACCTGTCTAGCATGCACTCTCCGTAAGCAATGTTCGTTAACACATACTACTTCCTTCAAAAATTTGGTTGACTTCTTTACCTTTATTTAAACTTTCCATTAGTGGAAATAAAGCTTAGCTTGTAATTTAATTCTTCCTTGCTCTTAAATTGTTTATCTACCATTAAATCAGATCCATCATGTCTCCCGATTTTAACACTTATAAATGAGTTGAATCTTGTAATATCCTCCTTAAAGTCAAAAAGTTGATGGGGGCTTTCCTGACCTCCCTCAAGTACTTCATCATTTTCCTTGGGAAAATCATGAACTCTATCAGGAAAGTTGTCACCTTCATTGGGCTCATCCTCATGCATTGTCTCCTCTAGAGTTGGGTTGGAACCGGTAATCACAGTTAGATTGAAGCGGATGTTTCCTTTATTATTCGTTGTGCTTGTGGTGCATATCTGTAACAAAGTCTCATAACAAATATGCAATCGATGCTCATCATAAACAAGTATCTTATATGAAATATGTCTTGCAACCATTGGGCTTTCTTCAATGATACGACACCCAAAATAATCATCATAAAACCCTCCCTCGATACATATTTCTTTCTCTTTTTCCTGATTCTCTTTAAGCGTGATGTATGTAGTCATACCTTCTTTATTTCTATACAAAAACATAAGATCTTCAATGTATGAATCATTAGAAATAAGAGTTGGTCCGACAATCTCACCAAGTGTGTCACCAACGGGCTTATGTGTTATTTCAATTATATACTTACTAATCAATATTTTTTTCTTTTATAAATTGCCTCCATCAATTCAAGAAATTTGATATTCCTATCAACCACAAAACCCTTAGTTATACTATTTCCAATCCACTTCCATGCTTATTATACACATTTTCATATTTCCCTTTGTAGTCCACAAGAACGTAGATACAATCCATACCTACAATGAATTGTGTATATAAATATGTAAATTAAACAAGTAGAAAACAAATAATTTCATTAAAATATTAGATCATTATTCAAAATATTATTCAAATAACCTTGAACGACCAAGAAAATCTTCGAACAACCTAGTAATTTCATTAAACTACTGACAAAACTCTTGGACCAACCTATATATGATTACAACAACATGTGCAGCTTGTTCTGGTAATTCCAATTTCAGACATCTTCAACCATCGTCATTGTATTTCTTTTGCTTATTTTTAGCCTAAGTATAAGAATACAATTCCAAATATCATCATTGAAAATATTAATATCAAAACAAATTAAACAACCCATCAAACTCTCAGAGTAACCCAATAAAATCACCAAATGATTGAAAATTTATTAACAACTGATGCCTAATTAGAACAACAAGTGTCGGTTGTTCCAGTCGTTCCAATTTTAGTCATCTTCAACCCTCATCATGGTATTGTTTTATTATCATTTTTTTTTTCATAAAAACATATTTTTAGCCTAAATATAAGCATACAATTCCAAATATTATCATTGAAAATTAATAGCCAAACAAAACTGAACAATCGAGAAAAGTACTCTTCAAATAGCCTAATAAAGTCACCAAACGCCAAAAAATCCTCACAGAACAACTTATGCTTGATTAGAACAAGCAATGTCGGTTGTTCTGGTCATTCCAATTTTGGTCATTTTCAACCTTCAGCCATCCATTGTAAATCTCTAAAATCACTTTGTTTTTCTTGCACAAAAATTTTATTTTTAACCTAAGTGTAAGCATACAATTCTAAATAAACCTCTAAAACTCAACTTATAGGAGAGTTAGCTCAATTACTAACCTTCAAAACTTTAACAAGAAATCTAGTTCCCTTCCTCTTCAAAGCAATCTTCCATTCAAGGGGCGAGACGAATTTCTTCGAGTTTTTTGGACGTATATCTTTGGACGGGCATGTGGTTTTTAGAAAATGAGTGAGGATATTACTTGTTTGAAGAAGAAAAAAGGTTTAGGTTTCTCTTTGTGTTTCTGGGTTGTACACTTGCATTTAAACTCTCAAATCTCTCTTCTTGTTTTTAACCTCTTAATTCTTAATTAGTTTATTAAGTTATTTAAGCTTTTATTTTAACTTTTTCTTAAAGAAGAAAGTCAATTTGCCAATTAAAATCTTTGATAAGTCATTTTAACGATAAACAAATCTCATAAAGTTATTTTTACAATCACATCTCTAAGAGTTTTCCTTTTTTTTTTTTTTTTTTTTTAAGATGACTTCCCCTCTAAAATAGTGAAATTGTTGTGTGCACGTGGTCTTTGCCAAAAATTGTACAAAAAGAATCTTTTTTAATTTTTAAAATTTTTAAGTTTGGGTTTTTGATTTCTGATCATCTGTAATCCTTTTTCCTCTAATGCAGGATACAAAAAGGAAAAAAATTGAACACATCATCGCCAAGAGAACCCAAAGACGCACTCGCGCGCTATGCTCTCTAGTATGTTGTCTTTATATATGCACACACATATATATATAGGGACTTTGGTTTCATCCGGATATCCACTATTTGGCAGGTTGTAACCATTGAAAGTTGTGTTAGAAGCAAAGAATCCTATGTGGGCTTACTTGTAGTCTAATTTGATTGAAATAGTAGCGCAATGGGTATTGCCTATGGAACATAGGGGTGAACAAAAAATCTAACAATTTGACAAATTTGATTTAACTCATCTAATAAAATACGAGATAATTCGAATCTGTCAAATTTAAATAAGAATTTTCATTAACCAAACAAATCCAATTTTCATTGGGTGGGTTTGGGTTGAATTTTTTATAATCTGAGATAACCCGAACTCATCAAATATAAGTATATATATAATATTTATTATCTATTATAATTTTGATATAATTTTATACTTTAAAAAAACATTTATTTATAGTAACATAGTTTATAAAAATATTTTTTTTTTTTTTGTTCTAGACTTCTAGTTTTTTACTTTCTTCTAATACACACAACACTGCACTACACTATCCCTTAAAAAGATTCACTATTTTCCACTCCAGTATACACCCCTTATTTGTATTTTGTTCACAACCAAACCAATTTATTTCTTTACATCAAAGTCCAAAAAAAAAAAAAAAAACTCTATCTTTTGTTATTCATTTGAGTGGAGATGCTTGGAGTTGGAGATTAGCAATATTGCAACATATTGATTGTGGTTGATGTTCATTAACTAAAAAAGATATTTACTTTCTTAGTTTTTATTATGTTTTGTTGGTTAAGTATGATTTTTGTTTTTTAACTTTGTTAGATATTGAATATGTGATGAATTTTAGTTTTTTTATTTATATATTTTTTTATTTTGGTAAACTATTAGCTTATTTTTTTCTGTTTTATAATACTCAATCCAATCACCCTAATCAATCCACTCAAACTTTAATTGTGTGAGTTATTTTAAAGTTTTAGTTTATTAGGTCTATTAGATTTAAAATCAACCAACCTAAACTTTAATTAGGTGGGTTGAAACATCTTTAAAATCTATTCAACCCACTCGATATTCACCCTACATGGACAGAATTATATGACTGAACAATTGAGTAAATATATATATATATATATATATAATTAAGTGTTTGTTATGTAATTGGTTATGTACGGCCAGCGTAACTTTCTTAACAAAAACGTTGCACTAGTTGAAATCTAATGTAACTTTATGTTGTTTTATAAGCAATGGAGAAGTAATTTAATTTTGAAGTGATCAAGACCTTACATAAGAGCCATTACTAATTTTATGAAAATTAAACATCGGTACATGGTTTCAATCTATGGCATTTTAATCACTTTTTCATGTCAATATGCGGTGAAGATGGAAAAGGAAAATGAAAAGAAAACGTTTAAATACCTAATCAAACCACAATAATAAATGAATAAAAATAAAAAATTTTATGGGGGTTGTATCACAGTCCTAAAGATGAATTTTAAATTCTAAAATTAAAGCACCATTTTGTAGGAAGACTATGATTATTGTTTCTAGGAAGACTGATAGTTTACCAAGGGTCTCTCGAAACAATTATCAGTTGACGTAGAATTGTTGACCACATGACACATCTACTTTTCGCCATCTGTGTCGCGAGAGAAAAAAGGGTCTTGCCAAATAGGACCTTTTTTTGGAAGTGGATCTCTTTTCATAGATGGTGGGACCCACACGCTCGTCATAAAGCCTCAAAATTTGTGGAATGCATTGTCGTTTTCGTAGAAGGAAAAAAAAAAAACAAAATATCACATTTAGGTTAAAACTTAATAAATAATGTTATATAGTTTTAGAATGTGTAGTTTATAGCATATTATGAGAAATTGAATAATATTTTATGAGAAATTAAGAACAAAATACCCAAAGCAACTCTACTTTTACATCTTCTATATCTCCTATCCTCCTCCTAGTGCCAACGGCCAAAAAATATAATATTTACCAAGAAATATCGTATTTACTGTGTAATACAAAAATTTATCAACAACGTCGTTGGACTGCCGCTACCAAGAAATACAATATTTATTGATAAATACTGTATTTATTATGTAAATACAAAAGTTTACTAGTGACGCCGACGGTTGGAAAATACAATATTTAACAAAAAATACTGTATTTACTATGTAAATACAAAAACTTATCGACGAGTTCGCCAGACCACTGGCGGTCAAAAAATACAATATTTAGGAGAAAATACCGTATTTACCATGTAAATACAAAAATTCATTAGCATCGATAGCCAGAAAATACAGTATTTACTAGGGAATAACGTATTTACAGTGTAAATATAAAAAATTCACTAGTGACTAGGAAAAACAATATTTACTGAAAAATACCATATTTACCATGTAATATAAAATTCACCGACAACCGAAAAATGCAGCATTTACCTAAAAATGTCGTATTTATTGTGTAAATACAAAAATTCACCAACGACTTCACCGGACAATCGGCGGCTAGAAAATACAATATTAATCTAGTAATATTGTATTGTTATATAAATACATAAATTCATCAATAACTCTATTGGCGGTCGCTGGAATGCCGACAGCTAAGAAATACATTATTAACCTTATAATATTATATTACGATGAAAATACAAAATTTCATCAACAATTCGACTGGACCGACAACTGCCGAAAAATATAGTATTAACCTTATAATACTATATCACAGTGTAAATACTACATTTTATCAATGACTTCGTTAGATCACCAGCGATCGAAAAATACAATATTAACCTTATAATATTCTATTACAGTGTATATATAAAATTTCACCAGTGACTTCGCGAGGCCGTTGGAGGTCGAAAAATACGGTATTAACCTCATAATACTGTATTACAGTACAAATACTATATTTCACTGGCAGCTTTGCCGGCTTTTGGAAAATACAGTATTAACTTTGTTTTACTATATTACAATATAAATACCATATTTCACTGATGACTTTGTTGAACCCCCGGTGGTGAGAAAATACAATACTAACCTTATAATACTATATTACAATGTAAAAACTATATTTCACTAGCGACTTCGCTGGACCGCCAATGACAAATATAGTACTATCCTTGTAGTACTTAGAATTTTTGCCAAACTTGGTAAATAGATTAAAAAGACAAAGTTGTTGTACTGATTCTTAATTTGACTTAGCTCCATTAATATGCATTCCACATTCATTTCCAAGTCAAATCACATTCCAAATTCAAATCACATTCCAAATTCAAATCACATTTCATAATAAAGTATTATTCGTAGACTAGCTAGTTAATCAATAACAAGAAATTGAACACAAAAAACAAATCCTCACTTCCTGAGAAACTTCAAATCCATGTCCAACACAAGATAACACAAAGAAAAAAACAATCTCTTTCTAAGAAACACTATTTCCTAATATGATCTAGCTTCGTCACTATGATCTCAAATCCACATAAACAACTTCAAAAGGGGATGAACCTAAACAATCCCTAATGAAAATGTCATAAAAGAAAAAAATCACTAAATTCATGCCAAGAAAAAATATTAAGTTAGACAAATAGTTATTATAAGGGAACATTTGCAAAAGATAATACTTTGACAAATTACAAGAAAAAATTAGTGGACGACACGTGTGCAAAAAGTTTTGCTATGTATATTATAAAAATTGTTAATATGACTTACTTAAAAATATAAGATTAAAAAATATGAGCTTACCAAAATATATGTCTTAGTCAAATTATATGTTTTGGTGGAATATTATACTTGTACACATAAGTAGATCATATTAATAAGAAAAAAAGGGATTTCGATTAACTCAAATCAAGTAGAGAAACTAATTAAAGTATACACATGAGAGCAAAAAAGGATATTTAAATAAAGGCGCATTTGAGAAAAAAAATAATGCAGTAGAGGAGTTACAAGAGAATAAAAGTATTTATTAAGGTTATGATTGTAGGAATAAAATTTTAGAAGGTTTTTAGCAAAAAAAAAAAAAAAGAAAAGGAAGGAGAGGTAAGAAAAGCAAAAAAGAAAAGCTAGAAAAAGAAGGGAAACAAAGGACCACAAAAAGACAAAATAACTTGATTATTCTTATTTAATAGTACTACAAGGGAATTCTCACCTATTATATAGTTATTATATAGTTATAGATAGGAGGGACAACATGAAATATAAAGTATTTTTAAATACAACAAATTTTGAAAAAAAAAATGATTTTGGACAAACAAAATAGAGAAAAAATCATTGATAGTTACTCATGATAAAAACATATTTTAGAAGGTTGTTAATAAAATATTAAGTTAGACAAATAGTTATTATAAGGGCAATATACTTTGACAAATTACAAGAAAAAAAATTAGTAGAGGACATGTATGAGAAAAGTTATTGCAATTAAGTATATTATAAAAAATTACGTTAATAGGACCCTCTTAAAAATATAAGATTAAAAAATATGGACTTACCAAAATATATGTTTTAGTAAAATTATATGTTTCGGTGGAATATTGTAGTTGTATACATAAGTATAGCATACCAAGAAGAAACAGGGATTTCGATTAGCATAAGTCAAGTGGAGGAACTAATTGAAGTGTATATATGAGAGCAAAAGAAGATATTTAAATAAAGGCACATTTGAAAAAAAAAATATTACAGTAGAGGAGGTTATAATTGAAGGAATAAAATTTTAGTCTTTTTACCCCGAAAGATAAGGGTAAGAAAAGAAAAAAAAAAGTTAATTAAAAAAAGATGAAAAAAAAACTTGACTATTTTTTAAATTAGTACCACAAGGAATTCCCACTTATTATATAGTTATAGGCGTTATCATACACCCAGGCGGTTTTTCCCCCCAAATGTGTCATCGTGTTAGGTATGGTATGCGGTCATTCTTTGTGGCTAAGTTGCACCATCATGGTAGCATTAAGTCTCTATGATCGTTGCGCCACCGGGTGCAAGCCGTGGATGTAAGTAATTAACCCAGAAAATTGCAAATATGTGACAAAGATGAGGGTTTGATTGGAACCAAGTTTTCTACGGTAAAAGATGCTCAAACGAGCACGTACCAATATAGGGCCAGAAATAACAATAACTATTTAGCGACATGACTTCCGTGGAATTTGTACTTTTAAGGATCGTTTGACACCTTGGATTGAATTAGATTATAGAGTTGGGATTAGATTGAATTGAATTAGATATGATTATATTAAATCCTACATATGTTTGGCACACATTAGATTACACTAAATTAAATATAATAAAAAATTATTTTATTTAACTAATTCTCAAATTATGAAAATAAAAGTTAATAAAAAATACACTAAATTAAAATAATTATAATATACATACATACATATATATATATATATTTATATAAACTGAAAAGAAAAAATTGAAAAACAATAAACAAAATAAACTACATATATTATATATACACTACCTCTAAGACACTTGTCGGCCAGAGTACTCTCAGGCGAGCATTTTCCATTTGTTGGAAAGCCCAAGAGCTCTATTGGAGTTCCTTTCAAGGTCATGGAGTGCCTCAGCTCTCCACGTCCGCAAACAGCTTTTCATCTTACACTACCACTTCCATAGCCGAAGACATCATCGGAGAATCCAAAGAAATCATTCCCACAATTGCCGAAAACTAGTTCTCTTTTGCTTCCTCCGTCACTTCTCAGCTCATGTTTAACGAGATCTAGTTTCAGGGGGGTCGCAAACTAGTTGGGTGGGCTGCTTTGGCGAACTCCAGCGATGGTGGGGGGCTTCCATGCGGGCACAATGGCGGACGAAGAGCTCCAATGGTGGCTGACAACTATCTCACACATGTGCTTGGGTGAGATAGATTGTGAGATTGTAGAAATATTACAATCCGGGTCAATGAGATTAGGAGTCCCATGTATTTCGGTGGGATTATTAATCCCACATTGTTGGGACTATTTTAAAGTTGTTGGATAAGTCATCCAATCTAAGGTTGCCACCAAACATAAGACTAGGATAAATAATCTTAATCCTACTCCTAATCTCATGTAACAAACAGGTCCTTAAGGATTAAAAATCAGGGTAGAAAGTAAGATAATGGTGGATAATCCCAATAAAACATTAAGGTAATGCAAGATTATATGATGAGGTGATTGTAGCCTCTTTCTTTTTTTGGCAACGAAGTATGATAACATCAAATGCTAATTCTCGCCACCATCGACGCATCAGGAGGATGAGGAATCGACGGAAATGGCGGCGATAATTTCAACAACAGTGAACCCACCATTTTTGAAGACAAATACCGAAGCTACATTTTTTTTTTCCTTTTCATTTTATAGTAGTGAAGAGCAATTCCTTCTCCAATTAAAACCCAACCCTTTTTTTTTTCTTTTCTTTTAAGCTTTTAGCCTTTTTCTTTTTGTCAATAGCAATTTCTTCCTCACAATGGACATGCTAAGAAAATTTGAAGTGAGATGAAGTTTATTAGAAAAAGAAATAAAGTTTGTTTTGACTTTTGCTTTTGTTTTTGCAGTCCTTTGCCTCTCTCATCCTTCTTCTCCATCATTCTCTTTTCTCTTCTATCCATTTTTATTTATTTTTTTTTTTCGTTTGGAGCTCTTCTATGAATATGACTCCAATTCACTTGCGGTAACATGTTGGGATTTGCTCATGGGAGGTGTTGAGGAGTTGTGTATCTTCAATGAATCATGGCAAATTGTATTATAATTATATTAAAAAAAACCCAATTCAAAAATTATAAAACGACACTATAGTCAAATGGCCTTTTTTTTGGTAATTTTACTGAACAGATTTGAGATCAAATCGAGTAGAAGCATCAAATTTACAGATTTAAAAAGAAAGGAAAGAAAGAAGGAAGCACTGTGCAGAGAAAATTGTGAAAATAAGTGGGTCCAACTACAATTAGAAGGACACTCAAGAGGTCGCTGTAGTACTACCCTATACGTGGGTAGCTGTTTTGTGGGACCCGTTGGGAAAGGAAAAGGAATCTCTGTTTCTTTCCATGGTTTTATTCTAACTGCAAAACGCACCGTCGTTTAAAAACTCATTACCCTTTGACCATTTCCATTTATAGATTGTTATTTTAAAGGTACGAAAGAGCTGGGTGTAGTGGACCATAGTACTACCTTACACATATATATATGTGTATATATATATATATATATTAATTGAGATCAAAACCAAATTCCAACGGGGCAACATCTGAAAAACATACTATTCAACCAAACTATAAGCAAACAAAAGTTTCCAAGGCTCAGAGCCAAATATAAAAACATCCAAAGAAAAAAGGCAGTGAAGATTGTTAGCAAAATAAGCATTGTAATATAAGTTGAAACAACGCTTTCAATCTCATTTAGCAACAAGTTCGTTTTTATGGAAAAATCTGTCTCAATTGGTAGTGAAATAACAAAAGAGAACCCGAAGTTGTTGTTGAAACAAAATTACAATGATACGACGATATTGAAATTGAAATTACAACAACACAATATAAAATCTGAGCTGGTGTACACACGGTGGCTTTAAGATAAATTCACCTCCTTACCAATTCACGTCAGAGCTACTACAAAAGCAGGCTGAAACCTAGGCGCAAGAACCATTTCAGACCATGACTTTGCTCTTCTTCCCACGAAGGACGAGATTTTTCATTTTAGTTTTCTAACTCCACATGTGCATTTTGGGTGTCAATTTCTCATTCATCCATACACCATTTTTAACATCTGAATATATTGTTAGAAAAAAATATTGTGATAAAAACCATTATCATCTAAGATCATTCATGTCAAATCACCAAGAAAATTAATGAGATGCGCAAGCTAATCTGAACCTATTAATTGAATTGTTATTCCTAAATCTGTAGGTTGAGGATCTTTCAAGTCTGGTACGTAAGCCCTCCTTCAAAGTTTGCCTCTTTAATTTCTCTATAAGTGGGGAACAGAAAAATAACATATATACTGACTTGGAGACCATAACCTCTTTATATAACTGCTAAACCCTAACAGTTATCCTTAATTACCAATTTAGCCCATCATATATTTTAGTCTCTACACATAGAAAACCCACACTTGATAATGCATTAAAAGTCTAAAACCCAAATTGATCACTTTCAATTGGGTAACCTTATCTGATAGTCTTTAATACACATTTATTTAATATATTAGCTCATATATTGGATTAATTCCAACAATCTCTCACTTGGGCTATATATGAAAATTTATAAATGTAAATTATACCTTATGAGCTCATAAATTTTGCTATCAAAACCTTATGCATCTCAATAATCTTGTCCATTAATCATATCAATATAGAACCAAAGCAACCTTCGCTACATATATTGTAACTAGACCCATCAATAATTATGTATACCAATACAACTAATGACAAGATCAAACATGGATGTGTAGCGTTAAAATTTCATGCAATGTGATCTTAACATGCCTATTTCAACTGGTCTACCTTGAAACCTTAGTGAGATCAAACCATTCCAGAATCAGAGTGTGAATAAACCAAAACTTTATTTTTGTAGAAAATAACTTTCAAAATATCCATAAATTGAAATAACTGAAAATATGTCTATATTAGAAAAGCATCCAAAATTACGAACTCCCAATAAAACTAAATGTCCTGAAATGATATGACACCCACACAAGCAGTGTGCTCATGAAATATTTTGGGTGGCAATCCCTTAGTAAGTAGATCCGCAATTATGGAGTTTGTACCAATATGCTCTATAGACAACTGTCCACTCTGAACTCTTTCTTTCACAACCAGGAACTTGATGTCTATATACTTTGATTTCATCGAGCTCATGTTATTGTTAGAATATAGAACTGCTGACTTATTGTCACAGAATAACTTGAGTGGTCTTTGAATACTATCCACTATGCACAGCCTCGTGACAAAATTCTGCAGCCATATTCCATGATTGGACGTCTCATAATACGCTATGAACTCTACCGCCATATTAGAAGATGCTATAAGAAACTGTTTAGCACTCTTCTAAGAGATAGCACCTCCAACCAGAAGGTAAACATAGCCCGATATAGATTTCATACTATCTTGGTATCAAGCATAATCGGAGTCAATATACCCAATGATCTTAAGCTGTTTCGACCTCCGATACGTGAGCATATAGTCCTTTGTTCTCTGTAAATACCTTAAGACTCATTTGGCTGCTATGTAGTGATCCTTTCTAAAATTGCTTAAGTATCTGCCCCAACATCCCTTTAACGTATGCAATATCCAAACACATACAAACCTAAGCATACATCAGACTCTCTACTGCTAACTCATAAGGAATCTTCTACATTTCCTAAATTTCAAAATCATTCTTAGGACATTGATTGAGACTAAACTTGTCTCCCTTAGCCACAAGGGTATCACCTGGTTTGCAATCCTACATGTCATGTCTCTTGAGAACCTTTTCGATGTAGCCATTTTGTGATAATCCAAGAATACCCTAAGAGCGATCCCGGTGTATATGTATACCCAACACAAAAGGGGCGTCACCAAGATCCTTCATCTCAAATTTCTTCAATAGAAATCTCTTGGTTTCGTGTAATAACCCTATATCATTGGTAGCAAGCAAAATGTCATCGACATATAAAACCAAGAAAACATACTTACTCCCACTAAATTTGTGATATATACAATCATCAACTGTATTTATCTCAAAACTAAACGAGATGACAACCTATGATATTTGTAACACCACTAACAAAAAGCTTGCTTAAGCCCATAGATGGATTTCTTAATTTGCAAACCATTTTCTTTGCATCTCCCGACACAAAGTTTTCTGATTGCACCATATAGATTGTTTCATCAATGTCGCCATTAAGAAACACAGTCTTAACATCCATCTGATGAAGCTCAACCTTAAAATGCACCACTAATGTCATTATAATCCTGAAAGATTCTTTCGAAGAAACTAGAGAAAAAGTCTCTTTATAATCGATGCCCTCTTTTCGTGTAAAGCCTTTAGCAATAAGACGAGCTTTATACCTTTCCACATCGCCTTTTGAATCCCTCTTGGTCTTAAATATCCATTTGCAACCAAAGGGTTTCGCTCCTTCAGGCAATGAAACAAAATCCCAAACATCATTGTCCTTCATAGATTTTATCTCCTCATTCATGGCATCAATCTACTCTTGAAATCTAGAACTTTCCATGACTTGACAGAAGTTGATTGGATCATCTTCCACCACACCAATGTCAAACTCATGTTCTTGGAGAAATACAATGTAATCATCTAGCATCGCACTTCTCCTTTGTCTAGTGGATCTCCTTAATGGCATAGGCTCTTGAGATGGTAGAGTTTGTTCTTCTGGAACAATTTCTTGAATGGGAGGTTCTCCGACATTGTCTTGATTTGAGTTTGCTTCTTGAACAATGTCAGGAAGAGAAACCTGATCAATGTCAATAATAGCTGTGAGAATATCAACATATTCCTCCTCAAAGACAAAGTCCTTAACCTTATCTCCCTCGTAAGCTTGACATCCTCAAAGAACCGGGCATTTTCTGTCTCAAAAATAGACTTAGTCATGGGATCATAAAACTTATACCCCTGGATCTTTCAGAGTATCCAATAAAAGAACAACTCACCGTCCTTAAGTCTAGTTTCTTTTCATTAGGCCTAAAGGTCTTGCTTCAGCTGGACTGTAATGACCAAGGGAAAATTCATTAATAAAATCTAATATTTAATTGGATTTAATTAATGAATTTACCCTCATAAATTATATTTTTTTTGTAAAATTATGATAAAATACAATAAACAGTGTTAATAGGAAATTTTACTATAGACCTGATGTAATGTTGGATATTGTCAAATACAGATTTTGTGAGTTTAAGTACTCAAAAATTTATAAATAATATCCATAAAATGAATTTTATATCACAATTAATTATAGAATTGTGATATAAATGGATGGGTAATTAAGGTATAAATAAGATAGAAAGTCTGTCAAAACGCTAAAACAGTGAAAAAGAAGGTAGATGCAGTATAAGTATACTGCTAAGTAAAAACACAGATATAAGAAATATTATATTTGGATTCTGAAAGTAAACCAAAGACAAAGTATGATATATTATACTGTTTAAGTGTACATTTTTCATCAGTTTCACCTCAACAGTATCACTCCTCTTTGTTATACATAAGCTAGGGAGCTATGATCAAGGCCACTTCACTCTGAAAAGAAAAGAAGCCTGTAAGTTCTTCATTGCTTAATTGCTAATCCGTGACTAAAACTACCCCTTATGTAGCACATAAGCAGATCTTCACTAAAAGCTAATTCTATAAGTAGATGGATAATGCCCCTTCTCTCTGCCATGAGAACAAAGGAAGTGATAGTTAGGATACGCGAAGGACAAAAGAACAAAGTCTTCTTCAAAATATTGTGCGACAGAAAAATTACACTGTGTGGGAAAAAGTAAGGTGGACACTTTGAAAAATTGGATTGGGCCACTGTACCACCTAATGTGGCCCAATCACAATAAGCCATTATGTTACCCTTCATGATGACCTGAAGATGACTCACTCATTTTAAAAAAATCTCTCATGAGATAGCCTTAATTAAAGGCTTAAGAAACAATTTTCTTTCATTTCTTTCTTCCCCACAACCGGCAGCCATAGAAGCATTTCTTCAAAAATTTTCCAACTTCAAATCTTTGCAAAATTGGCCCCAATTGAATTCAAGAAGTAAAGTTCAAGGGATTTTATCAACTTTTGAGGTAAAAATCTAAACTTTTTCCAAGTTCTCCTAGGGTTTTCTCTTTGGTTAAGAGGGAAATTTGATTCAAGATGTTCTCATGTGAAAAATGCTCAGGAAAATTTTCAAAGGAGCCCTTGGAAGACCAAGAATCACAAGTTTTTCTTTTGGGTAAGTTTTAACCCCTAAACTTAAAGTTTATTTGGTTTTATTTTGATTTTGATCATTTCATTAGGCATGTGGGTATTCAAGCAAGAGAATGGTTGAATTTCTTGAGTATATGATTTATGATATGATGGTGTTATTGAAATTAGGGTTTAAATGTGAAAAGTGTTGGTTGATACAAAAGTAGGTTAGCTTTGTAATTTTGATGTTAGATTTGCAAAGAATGGTGATTTGGCATGAAAATTGTTGGAGAAGGATATGGAATTGCATAAATAGTGGCTAGAATGCTGTTTTAAAACTGATTTTTACAAAAACGACCCAGGGACTAAATTAATTGCAAAGAAACTATTTTTCTCGACAGATTTGAAAAAAGGCCAAAAACTCCCTTGTACAGTGGGAATTTCAAAAAAATTAAAACATAAAAGTTGTAAATCTTGACAAAACTATTAAGAATCATCGACGGTTTGTCGAAAATCACATTCGCTTGTGAGTTATAGATTTTACAAATTTTGTTAAAATTGGAAAAAAAAAATTCAAAGGGCAAAAATGTCATTTTACAAAAGGATTCTGGATATGGTATTTTGAGCAAATTTGATCCTTATGAAAAATGGAAAATTTTGGTTTAAAGAGATTATTTTTGGTTCCAGGGGTAAAATTGTCAAAATTTTCAAAAGAGGGTCGAAGTTGCAAAGTTTTATTAAACTGGGGCATTAATGTAACTTAAGAAAAACCCGACACCCTAGGGTATTGTTTTAAAGCTAATAAGCAACAATTTTCGTTAAAATAGCAAAAACAGGTTTGAGAAATTTAAAAGGCCCATCGATGGCGAAATCGTCTTTTTTGCAACAAATGTCCCAAATAGTTTTGGAACGTCCAAAATAGGAAGAAGGAATTATTAATAAGATTTTCACCTTTGTTAGAGACGATAGAGTAGAGTAAGAAAGAAGAGGGAGAGAATCTATGATTATCAGAGTTGTAGACGATTATGTAACCCAATCTATTAATTAATGAACATTTTGTATTAAAACATAGACAAAATAGTGAAAATTTGGCTAATAGCGCTATAATTGGCCAAACAGGACACTAGAAGATTAGGAAAAAAAAAACTGATGTCAGCTTGTACAGCAACCTAAGCAAGTAAGTACCAACCCCACATACTGAATGGAATAGTTGGTATGGAATGTGATCATATATATATATATATATATATATATATATATATATATATATATATATATATATATATATATATATATTTATGTACCTGTGTGTATATCAATATGTGTACCTGTGCGTATGTCATTATGTGTACCTGTGTGTATATCATTATATGTATCTGTATGTATATAAGTGTACCTATGTGTATGTCAATAGGTGAGCCTGTGAGTATATAAAATATGCATCTGCATGTACTATTCAGTAGAAGAATGTTTATGTTTTTGTACATAATATGTAAATATGACCTCATACATGGTATGATAACTATAATAATTGGACTGGTAAATGCACCACCAAAGTAAAGAAAAGTGTCGTACCAGCTCCGACTCAAGGGGGAGTTTAAGGTTATGATATGGTCTTGGTGTCACGAAGACCGCATATGGTACGAACACTTAGGCCCTAGTTAAAATTAAGACATGATAAGGATAAAGAATGTTCATAAGAAAGCATAAGTGGCTTATGCATATTAGTGAATGTTGCATGTGGGCTATGTTTGGACTTACTAGACATAAGCTCACTTAGTATTTCATGCTGTAGGTATACCTACTAAAATGTCAGAATAAATTCACTGATGAGCTGGCAGAGGGATATGAGTAATGTGCAGAACGGGGTATGAAAACCGCCACAACTATGTTTCCGTTGTTTTGTATTTCAAGTTATTTTGAAACTTAATGTATAAAAGCTGTAGTATAGTTAAGGGAGACAAAATCTCTTTTGAAAATATTTAACAAGTAATACGGTAAAAACAGGTCCGTTTATGTAAGTATATGTACATATTTGTATTACAAGTGATACTTAAGTATGTATGTGTAATATATTATAAAAAAAATATTCTCAAGTTTTTCATAAATACATAAGTAAGAAAAGTATTTAATCACAGCCCGAGAAAGGCAGATTGTGACATAGCATCCCCAAACTGTTAGACATGTATGCCCTAAGGAGTAAAAATGTAATAAGTTTTTGGAGACATTTTTATCAATAAAGAATTTATTCATTATTTTATATACCAAATCTTGTCCTCTTTACGTTCATATTTGTTGAATGTATGTTAAGCAAACAATAGTCTGAGACTGTCGGTCTAAACCTTAAGAATTGGGCATATGATGGACAGATTATACGAAAGACACGATTCTTAAGGTGATGGTCTAAAACATAAGATCCGCAATCAAGGGAATAAAGTTGGGCGCTTTATTCATGCAAAGATTGTTATGTTGTCTATATCCCTTTTGGGAGATGGTTTGTCTTGACCATCGGAGGTGGACTCCGTGAATAGAAACATTGGCATGTTGTCATAGGTGACGATGTGTTGGATCGGGACATAAAGTGAATTGATTTGGATTAATAATTCTGTCTCGGAAAATCGATTCACTTTGGACAATCATTTGTATTGTATCTTAATCCTGAGATGAATAGTGAGCCCATTGTCTTGACTTATGTCTTTTGATGTACAAAAGGGTGACACCCATATATCAATAGTGGCATACATGCTGGTACGTTGGAGGCATGACTCTTGATGGCGTAGACTTGTTATTCATAGATATGGAATCTATAGCTCCTCTTTAGGAGTAATGATATCCTCTTATATGCGTTCTCCTGTAATTGAAAAACTGGAGCGCTCAACCATTTAGATACATAGGTGTAACCGAATGGTATACTATCTTTGGATAGTAAGTTTTCTGATGGTAAGACAATGGAACGTAAGATAAAAATAATCGGGAAGGTAAAGATAGAACTTGTCCTTAAGCCGATTATGGATTATCATATAGGGTTACGATACACTATGATATGTCATGGAGACTTAGCTATACGGGCTTCGTAATTCTATGTAGTTTGAGAGTGCAGCTCCAAGCTTTTAGTGGAGTAGCGTTGGAGTTGATAATTATGAAATGTATATCTAGGATATTGGGTTTCGTAATTATCGCGAGCTTGAACTATATAGGTCCATCTGATCCCCTTTGTTAGCTCACAACATCTTGTAACGATACGGCGTGCTTTTCTAATAATTGGTGACTCATGTAGGATTTATCATATTGGTTAAAATTTAGAAAAATTAAATAATTTATGTCTGTTTATTGGTTGAATTAATTCAAGATAAACTTGTTAAATTATTGGATCGGATAATTCTTGTCTGTTTATCGGTTGATTTAATTTTGGATAAATTAGATCAAGATAAACTTGTAGAATTATTGGGAATTCATTTATTTTCTTAGAGATTATCTAGATAAAGTTGTTTTGATTAGATAACTTCTCTATTGGGTTATTTGAATTAAAACTAAGACTTTATCCTATAGAATCTCGGGTGGAAAATAAAAGATTCGCGGAGATCTTTTATCGACAGTTCGGCCTGCCGATCAAACGGTTCAACCTGCCGATCAGCGAAGGATAAGATCACGCATTTCTACGCGGATCTTATCAAGTATTAATCCAAATTTGATTCTGATCTGAATTTTAAGACCTATTCTGATAAGGACTGACCCTAAGATCAACCTCTATAAATAGGAAGTGATTCTCACTAGTTACTTAGATCAATTGAGAGATTAAGAGTGATACTCTGCTACTAAGAATCTGCAAACTCCCTGAGAGCTTTTATTCACAAATCACGAACACTTGCTTTGGGTTCTCTCGATTGGTTGGAAGGAGAGTCACCGGTGGAAGAGCTGTACGTGTGAGCCCACACTCACTCCGGTCGTGGATAGAGAATAACAAAGAAGACCAGTTTGTTAAGGCTCTTTTGGAACGTTACTTCTCTACACGGATTGCGGAGGTTCTTCGACATACAAAGGTTAGTAAGATCTAGTTAATTTATGCATACAACATGTCAAACTTGTATTTTAGAAAATACTCTAATGTAAATTTTTTAGAAAAAAAAATTCGCCGTGTACTGTTTTTCCTACACAAACATGCAAATACTTTAAACTAGGCTTCTTGCCTGTCCAAAGTTCGTTAGGGGTTTTGGCAGTTGCTTTAGTTGGAACCTTGTTAAGGATACATGCTGCAATCATAAGCGCTTCTCCTCAAAGTGATTTTGGTAAGGTAGATTGAGAAAACATGCTCCTCACCATGTCCTTAAGCGTTCTGTTTCATCTTTCAACAACACCATTCATAGTGGTCATACCCGACATAGTGTACTGTAGAACAATACCACTTTCCTCTAGGAACTTAGCAAACGGTGCTAGACGTTGTTTACTTGAACCGTCATATCTACCATAGTACTCACCACCATGGTCAGATCTGATACTTCTAATGCTTTTGCCGAGTTGGTTTTCAACTTCAGTCTTATAATTTTTGAGCACATCCAGCGACTATGACCTTTCATGAATGAAATATATGTAGCTATATCTAGAAAAATGGTCTATGAACGTTATAAAATATTGTTGATCATTCTAAGAAACCGTAAGAAATGGCCCATCAATATCTGTATGTATAAGTTCTAAGACGTCCATGGTCCCATTGGCTTCAAATCTCCTTTTATTGGTTTGTTTCCCCTTAATACAGTCAACACAAATATCAAAATCTGTAAAGTATAAGGGGTCGAGAATTTTGTCTTATAGAAGTCTCTCTATTATTTTTCTAGAGATATGACCTAACCTCTTGTGCCATAACGCAGCCAAATTCTCATTGTTAATTTTCTCTTTGTACCTCCTATACTTAATTACAGGAATTCATTAAATAAAACAATTATATCAATTAAATAGAGATTATCATAACATGACAAAGAACCAAAAGCAACCAATTTTAAATCATGAAACAAACTAAATTTTCCATTTTCAAATGAACAAGAATAACCATATTTATCTAAAGCAGAAATTGAAATCAAATTCCATCTATAAGATGGAATTTGATTATCGTAAAATTCTCATTGGTTAATTTTCTCTTTATACCTCTTATACTTAATTGTAGGGGTTTATTAAATGAAGCAATTGTATCAATCAAATAAAGATTATCGTAACCTGACAAAGAACCAGAACCAACCAATTTTGAATTATGAAACAAACTAAATTTTTCATTTTCAAATGAGCAAGAATAACCAAATTTGTCCAAAGCAGAAATTGAAATCAAATTCCATCTATAGGATGGTACAATAAATGTCTCATCAAGATCCAAATAAAATCTAGTCTTTAACAATAATCTAAATTTTTCTATTGCTTCAACTTCAACCTTGTTGCCATCGCCCACGTAGATGTATCTTTCACCATTATTTAGCTTTCGGCATCTTAGGCAACCTTGTATAAACACACTGATGTGAGTGATTGCACCAGAATCTATCCACCAGGTGTGTTTAGGTATCGAAGTTAAATTAACCTTAGAACAAACCAAATTAAAAAAAGCATACCTTTCCTAGCATGCCAAGCGTGATAATTGGTGCAATGCTTCTTCTTATGTTCTGCAGCTCCACAGAAGAAACAACTTGTACCTTTCAGATCATCTGGTCTCTTTTGTTGTTTCTTTTGAGGTATCATAACTGCAGCTTCCTTATCCTTCTTTCTTTTCTTCCCTTTGTCCTTGGAATATTAGCCAAATGAGCACTTTCTATCTTTTCTTACTTCAACCATTCCTTTTCTTGCATACAATGTAAGATGAGCTCATTAAGAGACCAAGTCTCCTTTTGGTAGTTATAACTCACCTTAAACTCCTTAATTGTGCAGGAAAAGATATAAGAACCAAATGCACTAAAAAGTCCTCAAAAATGTCAAGCTTAAGTGCTCTCAGTTTTGAAGCAAGATAAGATATCTCTATGATATACTTCCTGATGTTCCCTTTACCTTTGTATCTCATTAAAATGAGGCCTGCCAAAAGTGTACTTCTTTCAGCCTTTTTATTTTTGGCAAATCTTTTCTCAATGTCCTCGAGGAACTTTTTGGCTACCTTTATCGTTTTCGATATAGTGCCCCAAAATTCTTTCGGAATGGCCTTCTTTATGATCATCATACACATGCGATTTGACTTTTCCCACCTTCCATGTCCCACTTTTCATCAGAAAAACTCTCATCTGTAAGAGGTGTAGGAGAAGGAACCCTTAGCGCAAGTCGAGATCCATGACTCCGAGAACTATAAGGAGGTTCTCTTGCCATGATTTGAAGTTGCTACCATTCAGCATAGGAATTGAATTAATGTTGGAAGTAATGTTTAAGGCAGAACTAGTAGCTGAAACAGAGAACAAAACAAACAAACCCAAAAACAAGCTCATATAAGAGTCCAAAATAACAATAATAAATCTAAATAAAGGTAACCCTATCTCAAGATACTAGGCACTCCATTAATATTCAGTCTTTTGACAAAAATATTAACTTGTAAGTGATATCTTAGTGTAGTAATCAAACGTTGACAATAAAAACATGTCAAATAATAAATATTCTTTTGGGTCGATTTATTGTTCGCACATAAAATTGGATAATCATCACGTGTTTATTGCCATAAGTGTACATGCAATTCTGTCAAATATTACCTTCCTTTAGGCAGTTTAATATTCACATAAGTTGCATGGACACAACCGTTTATATTTTAAAACAAATTAATTTCCACAAGAGATGCCACTTTGGTGAAATGTTGCTTCAATTAATTAATCTCAAAAAATATATATAATAACAATATTTGAATTTAAAATTACGCCAAAAATGACCAAAATTAAAATAAAAAATAAAAAAACTTTGGTCCAAACCTGATCAAAGTCAACAGTCAAAATCAACGGTTGACTGGCCAACTTTGACTGGGTCGGGTGGACCCAACCCAAATCCCAAAACCAACCCCCTCTATTTTTCTTCTTTGTGTCATAGGCATAAGCCCATGACATCTTTTTTTTTTTTTTTTTTTTGAGTTACCAAAGGTTTAACCCCATGGGTCCTTATGGTCATGGGCCCAATTAGGCCCCCATATCAATAATCTTTTTTTTGGGGTTAACGAGACATGCAGCCTTTTTTAGTTGTAAAATTAAAATATATTTACAGTTTATGAATATTTTTTATATGTAGAAAGACATTAATGACCATAATAGTGATATTGTTAGTTTTAATTTATTTTTTAAAATAACTATAATATACGTATTTAAGATTTCAAACGAATTATGATATCATTATATTTTTAAAAAAAACCCTAGAATTAGGGTGTTTGTTACTTAAATTCAAATTGATATCTAAAATAACGATTTTAAAATTCTTTAAAAAGATGAATTTTTTTTATCAACAAGTTAAATTTACTGACAAATTAAAATTAAAATATTATAATTCAATTAATGATACAATTTTATTGACAAATTAAAATATATAATTGTAAACATACGTACTTCAACGGAATTAAACATGCCTACTTCATCCGTTGAAATAGGCATGTTTACAATTCTAAAATTTAAATATGTTTGGAACATGCTGAAGTAGGCATATTTACAATTACCTATTTATATGCATGGTTATTTTATTAATCAATACAGATGCAGATAATTTTATGTTAATAAATTCACAAATAATAATAATAATAATAATAATAATAATAATAAGCCAGAAAACACATTGAAAAAAGAGAGTGATTCTGGGCTTCCGATAGGCTGCACACGTGGCACAATTTCAAAAGAAAATTGCATCATAAACTAATAAATCTGCTCCCTCATTTATTTAATTAAACAAAAAAAAAAAAGACCTCTCAACTTTCCAGCGACGCCATGGACATATAAGCACTTTGCAAAATATTTATTCAACTCAAATTGAAAGTCACAATAAATAAATTGAAAGCAAAAGTGTTTGGGGAAAAAATTTGCACAACGATCCAGTTTATACTATTGGGCAAATTATAAAAAATAATAGATTTTGCCATTGTTTTTGTAAATTATGTCAAAGCTTTTAAAAATGTAAAAAAAAAAATAATAATAATAGATTCAAATAAATTAGTATTTTTAAGTAATCAAAACCCTCAAACTACCTCTGCTTTTCATCTCTTTTTTTTATTTGTTTTTATTCTCTCTCTTTTTCGCTTCTCTCACTCCCCCTTTCTCTCTCTTCTTCTTTCTCTGTGTTTGGCAACTGAGACTGCCATGAATTTCACCTCCCAACCTAATTGTCGGCAATGCACACCTGACGACGAGTATGGACGAGCGCATAGTGGTTTGTCGGCTGATTCGCGATCAAAAAGAGTCGCAACATTTTCGTTGTTGACGACGATGAAGATTCGAGGTTTTGCTTGCTGACAGATTTCGAGTCTATTGAAGGCGGATGTGAGCAGCAACCTGATGGCGAGATGAGCGGCAACCGATGTTGCCAGATCTGAAGGCGACGAACGGCTGACAAGCGCGTGGCTACCGGTGTTGCGAAGATCGACTCGGTCTAGTGTAGAGAGGCGGGCGGTGTCGTCGAAGGGCCTTCACGTCGACAGTACGTTGGCAAGCGCTCTGGAGCGTGAGGTAGAAATCAAATTTGAATGGTGCACTAACTAATTATTAATGTTTGGAAATTGTATGGATTTTAAGGTTGCAGTTCTGTGCTTAGATCTAAGTACAACAAATAATTTTATTTTTCTTTTTTTGTGTACTTTCCTTTATTTTTGTTTTTGATGTGGGAAAATAGAAAAAAAAAAGAAAAAAAAAATGCCACAAAGATTGTTAATCATTGAGTGAGTAGATCAAATCCAATGATGATGAAACTTAAGAGCCATGAAGATGATTATTTGAACCGGCATAAGGTAAGTAGATCGAACATAATGATAGTAAAAATTAAAAGCCATGAAAATGGCTTATTGAACTGATCATAGGGTGAGTTGATTGAATCCAATAATTTCGAAACTTAAAAGCCATGAAGATGGTAGATTGAATTGAACATTGGATGAATAAATCGAACCTAATAATAGTGAAAATTAAGAGCCACGAATTTGGCTAGTCAAATTAAACATTGGGTGAGTAGATCGAACCAATGATGATGTGGTATTATTAGTCAAAGTCCAATATATCTGGACAAACAGGTTGTCTTTGATAAAGTGGCTACACTCATTTATAGGACATGAGCTACTTACATACCCATGCGTAGGGATCAAGCTAGTTGTAGTTCACTTTACAAGTCTATGTTTGTTACATTAATTGCTAACGTTGCACTCGATTTCACTCGAGGATTACATCATCTGACAATCTACCGCAAAAGAGGAAAGTGGAGCCCTAAAATGAAATTGTTGAAATTGAAAACTTGAAATCGTTTGCAAAACCAAAATTAAAATGGGAATTACATGTAATACTTTTTGAGATGATGCTAGTTCCAACTTTTTGAAATTGTTGAGCCATCGAGCTTCCCGAGGTTGCATACTCCATCTCATACTATCCACCTGATTCTATAAGGGCCTTCCAAATTTGCTACGAGCTTTCTAGCATTGGCCTTAGGGTTGTACAAAAACCGCTCCGCACCCGCCAACTGCCTGCGCCTGCACCGTCCATCTCAAAAAAACGGGTTTACATTAGCAATCTATTGGTGGGCGGGTTCAATATATTCAGTGGGAGGATTTGGTTTTAAGTTTTTGAGGGCGGGTTCAACCCGCACCCGCCCGCCTATATATTTTAAAAAAAAAAACTTATCATTTATTTGATTTTGTTCTTATTTTAGAGATGATTTAACAATTTAACACTCCAAGCATGGGCTCAGCTACCTCTTGACATATTGAAAACTGGAAATTCTCCTATTATTTTGTGAAGTGATCAAAATTCAAATCAAGTAAGTTAGTAGAGAAAGCCCTAAAAGAAAAAGAAAACTTGACTTTGTTCATAATTTCATTTATAGCATTCTATTATTTTCGAACCCAATGAATAGGCTTTAATCTTTATAGACTCTTGACTTTGTTCATCACTTCATCTGTAGTTGATGTTTCTTGTTGCAGTGAATGATTATGTTTCTTAATTTGTACTTTTGAATATGGTCACTGTCTTTAAGCATTAAACTTGTTGGGAATGCTTTATGTATTATCATCTTACATTTTCTACAAATTTTCTTCACTTTCTAAAAAAAAGGTCTAAAAAATTACATTGGGCAATAACATAGGTCTAAACCGCCTCAACCCGCCCGCAACCACCCAAAACCAAACCGAAACCACCCGCCATGTGGTGGGCGGTTTGTGGGTTGGTTAATCGCTAACCCGTCATCCAAAAAAACCACACCATACCCGCCTAAAAACTATCAAACTACCCGTCGTTCACCCTTAATTGGCCTCCCTGGTGTTCTTAAACACCCTCCTAAGAACGAGCTCTCTATGCAAATCTTCTAGGTTTGAACATAACATTATAGTACCTTGCTACCGCCTGCTAGTATCTACTTAGACGATAAAGTGCATTATCCCTCTTTTTATCAACCAGGTCAAAATAGTCCAACATTCTGTCGTTTAATTGCTTGTTCTCGAGGGAGTTGAACTCATAGGTCATGTGCGACTGCTTCGGCTAGGATGACTTCCTCTGTTTTATAGACGAGAGAAACAAAAAAAATTCACTCGTTGCGAGTCATTTGGTATGCCCACAAGACCATGGGTAACTCTTTAACCCATTGACCCTTTCTAGCCTCAAGTTTCTTGTTAAAGTTTTTCATGGTGGTTTTGTTCGCTATTTCCATATGTCCACTCCTCTAAGAGCATTTAAGACTTGAAAAGCTCAAGATAATTTCCCAGTCCTTGTAAAACTTTGTAACGCCCCTATGTGGAGGTTAGCAGTATTGATTTAAATAAATTAATTTTAAATTCAATATTATGTAATCAATTAAACAATGCCCATGAGTCTTTAAACAAAAATAAAAATAAACGTTCAAATACAAACCACAGTTTTTAGTGTAGCACCAAATATAAATAATATAGTCATCATCACCATAGTATAATTTCCCAAATAACTTAACACAACCATCATAAAAAAAATACAAATCTTACATGTTCTAGACAAGTTACAAATAAACAAGATCTTCTAACACGAAAACAACAGGGTTGTTGTTGCCTATTCCTATTCAGATATGTTACACTGAGTTCCACCTGAGAGATGAAGATATGATAGGGATGAGCATCGACATGTCCAGTAGGGAAAATCATGACTCACCTTATGGTTTATCCATCACCACATTAAAACTGCATGGTTAGTTAAGTTATGTCATATTCCAGATTATGAGGTTTATTATGATCACATCTCGTCGATACCATAGTTAATCATTATCAAGTTTTATAATTATACATTTATACAAATATTACCATTTATTATTGTTCCTAGGTATCCATATTAAATAGAGTATCACTCAACTCATCGAAACCCAAATAGACGCGCTTGGCCACCCTCTAAACATTCCAATGGTGTTCCGGTGAGGGGACATCAAGCCCCGAGTCCTCATCAAGTCGATTCATATACAATGTGTTCTGGGACTTTCAACCCAAGGAAGCGTCATCATCTTCCCCCTATTTTACCTTTTAGAGTATTCGTGTCCAAGGATGTAACCGCCGCCCTTTTCACATCTTACCATTCTTCTATACTCAATTTTATTTATAGAGTTAATTTTCCTAACCATGCTTCTCAATTTGTAACATATGTCAAATCATTATGTTTCTCGTAGTACAATATACATATTTTACAACATAAAATAACCAAATTTTAATTTACCAAAACCTCACAAAAGATAAGTAATGGAATCCCTACCTTCCAAGCTTATCAACAATCTTTTAATCTCATAATTAATTAACGTTAGCTCCACACATCCTTGACCCTAAGGCGTGCATAAGGACAATTAAAACTAAAGTACAACATATAACCACATCCATAAATGAATTATGTGTAAACTCATCTCACTAGTGTGCTATTCAAGTTTTTATGCAACTCTCTTTTAAATACCAAAGTAAACAATTTTTGTCTTAAACACAATATAAAATATATGCAAGTAATCTATATGTTTTAGTCTCTAATAAGATTCATAAATCACTTAAGATAGTGTTGGAAAGGTTGCAAGACATTAAGGAATTAGAAAGTGAGTAAAGTTGTGTTCTTGGTTCAGGTTAGCAGCAGGTATACCATGGCAAACTGGTGGTATACTTTTGCAAAAAGACGGGTTTACTATCTACAATTAACGCACGGGTTAACAGGTGGTTTACTCCAATTAGCAGGTTTATTAGTTTCCAATCCAAAAATTAAAAAATTCATAGAAAATAAAATAAAACTCCGATTTAGGCTCATGATAGCTCGTTGGAAAGCTTAGGATGTCTACTTTTTAAATATGTAAACCAATTTACAAAATTCATTTTCATTTAACCCCAGAATTTTAACAAAGAGCCACTGCCCATAGAGGTATTACAAAGTTCATGGAATGTCAAGTTTTTCTTTAACCCAAAGCATATTATCCTTGTGCAAAATCTCAAAACCATTCCAAAATATGCAACATGCATTATATAATCGCAATAAACATATTCTCATGAGTTTTATACTAAAATCATCATCAAACTGTATCTCTAGCATTTCTTGCAATTAATGAGGAAAACATGCTTAAGTTTGCTCTTCAAGCTCAAAACATTAGAACATCAATCTTAAAGTTATGGAAACCAGTTTTAAACATTCCTAGCATGTTTCTAACATTGTTGTCAAACCAAAATAAAGGTTGGTTGTGGGTTTTAACTCAAGACTCAAGTTTTTGTTCATAAATGCTCAAAGATGCATGTTAACATAACTAGAAATTTGCATGAATTTTGAACACGAAAATTATGCATTAAACATGGAGAAAACACATACTAAAAACTAAGTTTAGATTAAAGAAAACCTACCTCAAAACTCCTTTGAAAAGCACCAAAGTTTGGATTAACAATCAAGCTTGTACTCTTGAAGTTAGTTGGCCATGGAGGTGGAGGTTTTGGCTGGTTTTTGGACAGGAAAATGAACTATGTTTCTTGATAATTTTGGCTGAGTTTGGACCACGTTCTTGGTAGCGTTCTTGGTGGTTCTCAAGCAAGAAAAGAGGCTACCCTCCTTGGTGTTTTCAAGTGTGTTTAGCGGGTGTTTTGTTGCTCTAGTTGCTATGGTATGGCTAGAAGTTTCTTAGACTTATGGCTGCCTTTGGAAAAGAACTTGTTGAGTTTTTGTTTCAGAACAAATGAAAAGAGAAAGAGTGGGAGATGTATAATAATAATGAAGGGCTAAATAAATAGAAAGCCAAAATAATTGAGGGGACAAGTGGAGTAATTCATTGTGGAAAATGGAAGAAGTGAACAAACATGGTGGTTGAGAAATATCTCTATGTCTCCTCTGGAGACTTTTAGCAAAATGAAAAGAAGGCTACATAATTGAGCATTAATTTAGGGGGGATAAGATTGGTAGAAGTGGGTATAGGTAAGTTTTGAATGTTACCTATGGTGACTTTGTAAGAAATTGCCAAAGTAGTATTTTTTTTTTAATAACTAAAACAACAAAGACAAACTTGGTAATTTTTAAATGCTACAAAATTTTAAATTGTCACAATTTATTCATTAAATTTTGTAAAATCATACCCGTTAAAATACGGGTGTTACAAACTTCTTGAATGAGCTAGAGATAAACTGGGAGCCATTGTCTATGATGATCTCTCGAGGCACTCCAAACCTACGAATGATGTTCCTCCAAATAAATCTTTCGACATCTTTTTCTTTTACATCAGCATATGCCTCGGCTTCGAGCCACTTTGAGAAGTAGTTGATTAGAACAAGCAGATACTTCACTTGGCTTGGAGCTTGTGGGAGCAGACCAATGTCTTTGACATTGATTTTTGCTTCTTTCAATGTTGAAAAAAAAAGATATCAACAAAACTCCCATTGTCAACTAGAATTCGACTTATCTCATAATTGGCTATGTTAAGCATTACTACTAGCGCATCATCATGTGGTTGATCTAGTTTGGTAGCCTCAGTGATATAAAATGTGATAGAATACTCATTTAGCTTGTCATCATACATCGAGCTCACTGTCGATTGTGTCGATTTCCTCTGATGGGCTTTTATCTTGTTTGGCGTGTCTCCGCTAAGGATAGACCCTCTGCATATCACTTCAGTCACCTTTCTCATTAGTGGGGATGATGGTGTCTTCTCGAGTGCTCGAATGTTCCTCTGATCACCCCGTTCGAGATCAAGTCCATATTCAGCGGCCTCACTTAGATATGTATTGTTTAAGGTATCCCTTCTTTAATAAATCAACAATTTTTGTCCTTAGCGCCTTGCAATCGAGGGTCACTTGACTGATGTCCTAGTGAACCTTGCAATATTTAGACTAGTCCCGAGGTTGGTTCGAGGCCATCTTCCCAGGCAATCGAACATAATCTTTCCTTTTCAACTACGTGATTAGCTCGACAAGGCTGATGTTTAGCGCATAACGAGGCAGGGACAACGGTCATCTATAGCGACAAGTGAGTCTTTAGTCATCTCTTCTCTGCTTAGTTCATTGCAGAGTCCGAGTTTGGTCTTAGGGCTTCAGCCTAGTCCTTGTCAGTGGCCGTTCAGCCCTTCTGTTAATTCCTCTAGTCCTGGCAAGCTCTCATTCGACTTGCTCGTGTTCCTCTTCTAAGTCAACAAACCCTTTGCTCGATTGAGTGCGTCCTGAATCATCTTTAGGTAATCTAAGCACATCTGTGAACTTCGACTTGTGCAAGAGTCCCTTCTTCAAATGCTTCCCTTGTTGTCCCGTCTTCGACGTCCAAAACTTATGAAACGGCCTTGCTGAATCTCTTGATATAGGTACTTAATAGTTTGTTTCGTCCCTAACCCACTCCCCACAGGTCTCATGTTGTCTTTCTTGTCTAGATGTGCATCGAGTAGCTTTTAACAAAGAGATCAACTGATTCTTCAAAGTTGTCAATGGATTTTGGCTGAAAGTTGCTAAACCAACATAATGTGTGCTCCTTCAAGCTCACTACAAAGTGTTCGCACATCATTTCATTGAGAATATTGTTTGGGATATTGGTGGCATTAACAATATTCTTGTACTATAGAAGGTGGTCCTTTGAATTCAACGTCGTGTCGAGCCGAGCGAATATTGGGTTGTTGAATTTTTGTGGAACTATCATCCTGATTCATCTAGTAAATGGAGTCTCCCGAGTTCCCTTAGAGATCATATCAATCATCAATGTCTTGCTAGTTGCGTTCATTACTTTCTAATCGATCCTCTCCTTGACCATCTTTGTGTTCTGCGCGTGCATTTTCTTGATCATCTATTGCACATCTTCTGTAGTCAGGGGTGTGTTTGTTGTGGCAGTTACCACGGGTTCTCCAATCACTTACTCCGTGGATGAGTTGTCTTGTGCCCTTTGGGCCTCGTTTGCTTGTCTTGGAGACAACGATCTCTGTGTTCATTGTGGTCATTTAAGCCCTCCTTTCTAGAGTTGTCAAAGGCTGCATCTGATTGATTAGACTGAAGGCGGGTTGTTGCCTGGATGTAGGTCGTGTCTGATATTGCCTCACCATTAACGGACTTTGATGGGTACCTAAAGTAAGGATAATATTAGTAAGAATATGCTGCAAGCTGAGCATTCGAGGAAGTAATTTGGCTCCTAAAGAGACTTGTTCTTGTTTGTTATTTCTTTGAAATGTGTATCTCGATCCAGTGATCGAGATGCCTGCTCTTGAAGTTGAGCCTTGAGCTTCTCAGCCTCCGTTATGAGCATGCTCAGCTGCTGATTAGCTTATGGAGTGTCTACGGCAGCTTCGTTCATGCCCCCTGTGCATCGGTCACCTATTCTTGTGTCAAGCTTGGTGGAAGTTCTTGACTAATGTTGGTATCGTTTGCCATTGATGTTGTGGTATGGTATGCTACTAGGATTCCTCGAGTTAAAGATCGGAGGGCCCCAAGGCAGGCCCCAAACTATAGACGTGGGATCTACAATTACACTAAATCAAGAAGAATTTAATTAACAAATAGATTAAGATTAATTGGGCATTTGATCACCGATATTAGGCCTTAAACAGGCTTCTTCAAAGAATTATAAACAAAAAAATAACGGGACAAGAATACTAGATAAAGATACCACACGAGGATCTATAGTGGTTCACTTAATTTGAGCTACATCCACTATTGGAGTCTCTTCTCTATATCGAGAATCTGGTACAAATTACAAAAATTTTTAAAATAATGGAAATTCTAGAGAAGAATTCAAGAACATAAGAAAATATGAATGCTCGTGTGTGTAAGAAGGCGTAACTCCCAAACGGGGGCTCTTTTGGCCTATTTATAGAGGCTAGGCTATCACACAGTTGTTCGCGCATAAAGGATAGTGGCCTAGAGCGGTTGATAGAAGAGTGGGACACGTGCCACGAAATGACAGGTCTTTATATTTCGATCCATCTCAGCTTGTGTAACTGTCCACTTCGTGGTTGGTAACTCCCTCAATAGTTATCGAACCCCAACTCAATCAGTCTTCTAGACGAGTTGAGCATACTGCCTACAATGACGCACTAGACATGTGACTATTCAACTGAAACAAGCGAAGGCCCTTGATCACCTGCTGCAAGCACTTCAAGCACTGAATGCCGTTCATACAATTGGGTCGCTCAGCTCGTCATGTAATCCGGGCCCAGAGCATACTTAGGCTAGATATTGAGCCTTTTATTTGGGCTAGATCAAAATAGGCCACCCCAACAGACATAATTTTAGGTTGAAGGCCCAAGTTTTTTTTTAAAAGATACTCTAATATGTTTGTCAACTTTCACCTTTTAATCTCAGTATTAATTTCTTAACCTACTAATCATGACTGATACGAGAAGAACATTTTTAATTCTCCTAACTATATACTTGAAGACCCATTGACCGTTCACTATTATTCTTCTATTGTGTTTTTTTTTTTTTTCCCCTTCATGCTAATGCTATTTTTACAATGAAATAAAAAGAATAATTAACAATAAATAAACAATCAAACCATAAAAAATCGTGTTCTACCCGGGAAAGAACACAGTTCTCAACTTGAAAAAAAAAAAAAAAAGTAAAGCAGGCTCACAGGCATGTTAGAATACACCCTCCTGTTAATGTTATCTTTTTATATAGTTATAAAGTTAATGAATTGCTAAGCGTTATTCTACCCCTTCTCAAAAAAAAAAAAAAAAGAAGAAAAAAAAAAGAAAAAGTTGCATTCGCCATTCTCTTGGTGTCATATCGGCTAGCAACCATATCTACTAAGCGAATATCAATCATGAATACGGTAACTTTCAATTATTTCTATGTATTTCACATAATTATGAAGAATCATACAATAAGCCTTTAATTTACACTTAAAAAAAAATCATGTCAACAATACAAACAAATTGCCCATTTAAGTCATATATAACGAGATTGTTAATTGAAATGCTCATTAATTATTATGGTATTTTTATTTTCTTCTTACAATCATAGGGCTAGAACAAAGATGCCTACAGATGGATAAATATTAGAATAGCCATTAAAACCATACCCACATGTATAAACAAAAAGATGAATAAATAAATAAATGAATAAATTGATTAAGCTCATTAATGCCCCTAAACTATGTATTCTAATTTAACATGCCTCTCAATTTTGAAAGGGGTCATTGCACTCTTTAAAGTATATAAACCGTGCAAAACACCCGTTGAACAAATGAAACTTCAAAAATGCACCCGAATTATTGGTTTTATATCTTGTTCCCAAATTTTTAAGAAATCGGAGGGTAAATCGACACAAAATCAGTAGTTTGAGGGATACGTTGAATTAGAATCAATAATTTCAGCAGTATTTATGAAATTACAAATAGTATTACATCATCATTTTGTTAATATTTTGAACGATATGCACCCCTTTAAAGTTCAAGAGCATGTTGAACTAGAGTACATATCCCTAAATGAATAGATGAAACCCTCTTGAATGTGCAGAGAAAGAAGTAGCACTACATTGCAGTTCTTTGACATGCTTTTAGCCAAGGTTACATGACGACTGGAAAAAAGCTCACCTAGACCCAATATCCAAAAGGAAAATTTGAACGTGTGTGTGTGTGAGAGAGAGAGAGAGAGAGCTTGGATGTCAAAGTATCATAAAGGTATTAACAACTTCCATTCACAAATATGCTCTAAGTTTGACTTATGTACAATAAGTTTCTAGTATTTACGCAGAAAGGTCTCAGCCTTTAAAAAAAAAAGAGCAAGGGAGACACGCTGCTATGTGTTGTTGATTTGTTGTATGATATCAGAGTACAAGTAAACTTTGGTCTGTCTCAACATGTTATGGGTTTGCCGCAAAATGGTTAAATATGGTTTCCAGATTAGACTGGCTGATACTGTATTCCGCTATGCCAAGTTGATTTCTGAGAGTTGCAAATTAAAATGTACAAGTCAGTTTAAGGATCCAAGAGGATTTATTATTATTATCATTATTATTATTATTATTTGCTAGAGCTGAAAAATATAAGAGATGACTTGTTGAACAAGAAGAAAAAACGTATCAATGAATTGTACCTGTTCCGTTCCAGGTGGCCAAAAACATCTGCTAGAGACAGATCTTGTCCGCAAGGCAACTGCAGTAAAGTTCCAAATAAGTTACCATGTTTTTTTTTTTTTTTTTAACTAAGAAAATAAATTACCATGTTAACTGTATTGCAAATCTATTTGTTTTACAGCCAAAAAATAAACCAATACATTATAAATATACACACATACATGTGGATATTTGCTAAATTGTACCTGATATTTGACACTTAATCCATTGCACCCGTCAAAAATTGCACTAGGAAATGATGAGAGGACAAAGGAATCAATTGCTGAAAACTTTTCTTTGCATAACCACCATTCAGAAAACATCGGCAATGGGATACGGCCTGAAAACCCAAAAGAATCAAATACAGTCAAAACATAAAATTTAAAAATCTTAGTATACAGATAAAATCGTGGTCGGATATTGAAATGAGATCTAAAGCTATGACAATAAAGAAATTACATCAACACAACCATTAAAAGAGAGAAGGCGCCCCTCAAAAAAAAAAAAGAGAGAGAGAGAGAGAAGGCGAACTAAATTTCTTGCTATCAACACATCCTACTGAACATGTCTAGAGAACATGACTAAAGAACCATAATTGGATATGGTGGATACCATGAATAGCAAACGATATTCTACCATCAATAATTTTCCACTGCCCAATGTAACCAGAAGTTTCTTAGCCTAGGGGGTTTCTACAAATTCAAAGCTACAGAAGCCATTAACTAAAGCTTTCTATATCCTACAAGCAATACATAATACCATGAGGCAACTTTGCCGATGCCAAAACCAAAAGGCCTTGGTTCAAATAGTGAGCAAAAGAGATAAAACTATAGTTACTAGAAATTCTGGGAAGAATCTAGTTATCCAGAAAAAGGTGATGAATCACACTTTCTGCAGAAAGGAAGCACCAGTTTGGAAAGATAACGGCACTATATCAAGTCAAGTTAGGAAGAATATAACCATAGGTGCAAACATCTCTCATACCATCTCGAGCCAATTGCTCGGATAATTGTTCACCAAAAACTGCATCAGGAACAGGTATCGACGAGACAAGCATCTGAATTCTTTCTTCATTCCCAAGCCACTGGCCAATCATCCTTATCATTTCCTTTGACAAGCTAACCTCTGCAATGGATGCATTTTCTGATGTAATGGAATCAATGCGCCCGACACAAACTTCAAGGTCATTAAGTAAACTCCTAGGTTGGGAAGGAATATCAAAAAGTTTTCCTTGAATGATTTGGCAAAGGTTTTCCATCTCTGCAGTGCTGACCTCAATGGGTTTAATCTAAGAACAAGAGCACAGAGAATAAGAAATTTAAGCATGGTATTGGATTACATATGTTATGACATAACGCTACCTTGCATTAAAAGGAAACCTAAGATAAATTAAAAAAATTACCTCCAACTCGAGATGATTTCCGAATCTAGTTTTCAGATGCTGGGGACTTCCAATGCATCTTAAACGGCCTCCAACCTTCAAGTCAAGAAAGAGGAAGGAAAAAAAAGGTCAAGCATTAGCTGGCAATTGGCATTAACAAGTGCTTCAAGCATCTTATGAGCAGAGTAAAAAGGTACCATTATCCCAATCCTGGCGCACAGCGCTTGAGCTTCATCCATGCTATGGGTAGTAAGGATCACTGCTGTCTTTCCCCGTCTGGTTGAGATCCGGGATATTACTTCCCACATGAAACGTTTTGCGATTGGATCCATACCTGAAAATAATGATAATTGAAGAAACCTTGGATCACTTCCTCATGTTGAAGAGCAAGGATATATAGGAAAAATGATAAATTCAAATGGATCACACAGTTCTTTCTGTAAAGCAAGAGGTAAAGATAAGCATGCGAGGGTCAATAAGTAAAAAGATAAGCAGGAGATACTTTTGACTAAATAATGAATCCACAAATTTTGCCTGATGCAGTTTCCTTGAGTGTATTTATACTGTTGTGTGTGTTCAGGCAAAAAAAAAAAAAAATGAAAATCACTTTTATACCTGTAGATGGCTCATCCAAAATGACTATAGGAGGATCTCCAATCATTGCAATTGCAACAGACAATTTGCGCTTGTTTCCTCCACTTAGAGAAAATGATGGTTTATTGGCATGCTTCAGCAAGTCAAACTCCTCTAACTTTTCCATTACCACCTGACCAGATTAACAGGCGTAAGGGTACACAATTTGATCATTAAAATAAATACAATTTTAAATATTACAAAAAAAGTATTCCGTTCTGTAGAAAACTGATGTTCTGTAAAAACATCTAATTTAATCTTCCTGCTACAACAAGAGAGTATGACTGTTGAAGTGAAAACATACATAGTCTAGCTGGTAATCTGGTACTCCCTTAATTCTTGCATAAAGCTCAAGATGCTCCTGGACGGTCAAATACTCTAGTAAAGCATCAAACTGTGGGCAAAATCCAATCTGAAATTGAATTATAAAGAGTTAGCTAGGTTTTATCAGTATGACGTCAATGAACAACCCACATTCAGTAGAGAAAAAGGAAATCACAACATACATGCCGACGAGCTGCCTTAGGATTGGAGCCTATATCTCTGCCAAATACGTAAGCAGTTCCATCTGTTGGAGATTCCTCTCCTGCAGTTAGATCAACCATATGTTCAGCTCTATGTGAGGGACGTAAGGTTAAAGAAATTTAAGTTTTAAGAAGGCAATATCAAACTCCTACATAATGCAATTTATTTGACTTCAATTAACAAGACAAGACTTAAAATATTTTGAATGTTTCTTTTTAAGTGAAAAACTAAAATGAAATAATGATTTACCATTGAGGAGAAACGGATAGGATTGAATAACGCATGTTGAGCATTTTACAAATACTATCCATAATTGTTGCAGCAGAACTGGCAGCAGACAAATTAAAAAAACAAAGTCTGAGTGCAAAACTGAGACATACCAGTAAGCATTGATAGAGTAGTCGTCTTTCCTGCTCCATTTGTTCCTAAAAAGCCAAAGCATTCCCCCTCTTGAACTGAGAAAGTCAAAGAATGTACTGCAACTTTTCTACCACGATTTTTATCTCCCGGATACACCTAATACGGGAAAGAAAGCAGATAACATGGTAAAGATTGCTGAAAATTTTGCATTATAGAACTCACTTCAACTACAAGTGATATTTATGCAAAGAATACTTAGAAATTACCTTTCGAAGATTATGCAAGTAGATAATAGCATTCTCTAGGGAACCTGAAAGGACCCTGTTTCTTTCAGTTATTACGTCTATGTCTTCATCAAAATCAAGAGCGACAGCTTCTGAGGAAGATCCTATAAGAGGTTCTAAATAAGGAGAACCATCCCTCTGGAAGATTTTAACACTCCACCCTTTGAATGTGGCTAGATTCAGTTTGCAAGAAGGCAAGATTTCAAGTCCAAGTGTCAAGAGAAAGTAACAAATGCTCTGTTACAGGTGAGAAAAGCCAAGTTAGATTACAGAAACCCCATTTTAAACCTGATTTTCTAAGCTTGTAAGTTGACAAGTCAGATTACAGTAAGCCCTTTTTCCAAACTTGATCACCAAAACTTAAAAGTTCTTATGTTTAGGAAATGCAACGGATCATATATTGACTTGACTTTTGTTGTCTAGTGTCCTTTTTTTTTTTTTTTAGTTGATAATTGTGCGATCTCATGTTTACTCCATGCTACATGACTTTCTGAAGTGACTTCTTTATAAAGAAGCAATATATTAATTTATCAAGAAAGCAGTGAATTCTTTTATCAATTTTTAATGTTACTTTCTCTTTCCAAATACATATCATTCGTTTCAAAGAGGAACCACCAATCTAACAACAAGACACAAATAACATATAAATTCCAATGTAACAACATAAAAGGAATATATACCACTGTTAATTGAAAGAGGGAAATACTATTTTTAATTCCAATTTGACCTTGCTGTCCTATAAATATAAACGAAACAATGTACATAGAAGATAACTTAAACAACAACTAGTTTAAGAAGAAATGTTATTGCTCTTTTGCATATATTTATGAAGTAAAACACTTAATTCCATGCAATTAAGGGCCAATTTAGCATTGATATGTTGTGTTGTTGCTTTTATTGTGCTGTGCTGTAGACTCGAAGCAAATAGGCGTTTGGTAAATTTTTTTTAAAATTACTGTGAATACCATAAGCATAATTGCAGGTGTTGATAAACTATGTATGAAATTTTTGTGGCCATGTATACCGACAAAAATAGACATACTTTACTAAGCATGTTCATAGTTTTAGCTTTTAATTTTAATTTTAAAGTTAATATAAGTAATATTTGTACGTTAAAATGCTCAAAAATGTAATTTTATTTTTATTGTTTTATATATTTTTAGAAAAATAAATTACTTTAATTAAACGAGATAAATTATATGCCTACGCCCAAAAAAAAAAACTCTAAAAAGAAGCACCACAACATTAAAAAAGTTACCTTATAAATTAATTCAAAACTTCTTGTATTGATGTTATTTAAATTTGTTATGAAAAAATTGATAGATTAGGAATTATCTATTATTATTAAGGTTCAAGAAGCCCTTGACGAACCGCCTATAGTATTATATATGCTTGTATATAAATAAATATTGTTAAGTATGACTAATCTGAGGAATAACCATAGTTTAGTAATTTTAAATTATGATAACAAAACTCTTGTAGAAAAGTAAACCCTGACTTGCTTCTCAATTTTTCTTACTAGGCAGCAGTTTTTAGAAGAAACTTTATAAAAGCAGGTTTTACCAAACAACCTAAACAGTTACAGGCAGTTACAGAAGATAAAGGCAACCTCTAAAAGCAATGCCAAATGGGCTCTAAATTGTAAATAGCGATTTATGAGAGAGAGAAAGAGAGGAAGGGAGAGAGAGGGAGAGAGAGAGAGAGAGAGAGATGAACCTCAACGCCAAGATAGCAAATAGAGGCACCAGTAACATTCCAATCAAAAGCCTCATTACTGGATTTATCTTTCATCCCTTGCCGCAGAAGAGCCAGTGATGCAAGTCCATCAGCAAAGCAAAATCCCGGGGATAGTCTGAAGAAATTCTGAAACATAACAATATTACAAAACGTCAGAAAGGACTCTACCTTTTTTTATATATAAGAAGAAAAAACTATACGTTTTAGAATGCATTCCTGCAGTATGTTGAAGCACCATATTTGTAATATGAAACCTTTTCCATGCAAATTATTATAATTAAAGCCAGAAATTTCAGATTCATTCCGGCAGGTGGTGTGCCATGTGCAGGTTAACATTGTTTGGAAAACTAAAGATTACTAAAATGATTTATATATTAGGAATCACATAATTTCTTACAAAACAAGACATTGTATATAATCCTGCTTTTCTAAAGATATCATCAGAAAGAAAGTTATATAAGAGCAATTTAATAAGAAGTCCGGTCCTGCTTTCCTAGCATATAGAAAAGTTGAATAATTATGCATAATCCAAGTGTCCAAGTCACAACTTTGACTCTATTTTTGTTTTTTTTTTTTTGGGGGGGGGGGGGTCATTAATTTTGATGGTGGTGCAAAAGATTGAGTTGAATAATTATGCATGATCCAGGTGTCCAAGTCATCAACTTGTTAACTTTGATGGTAGTGCAAAGGTTGGTTTCCAAATAAAAAAAAAAAATTCTACAGCCTTCTATTTCTTGTGTTGGCAATCACATGAAAAAAAAACAGGAAATCAACCTTCTGAAAAGAATTTGCACTTGCTGCGGTCCTAATAAGCCCCATTATGAAGGATATAACCATAAGAATGAGCCCCGTGAAAAAGTTGACCAGGAGAACCACATTCTGCATGGTAAAAAGAAAAAGAAAAGAAATAAATTAAAAAAAAAAACACATTTAAAAGCATGAAAACATAAATTTGATATGCCACATGCGGCAAATTCAAAGAGGATAAACAACTTCCAACCTGAGCCATAGTATGGTCAGAAAAGAAAAATGTAAGGCAATACGTTGATGATGCAGCTGCAAGGCCATATTCCAAAAACATGATGACTGTTGGCAAAAAGCAACCGTTTCCAATAAACTGATCCAGACCTACAGAAGTTCAACATATAGTGTAACCAGGAGAAATGATGAACGAAAAAAGCTTTAGACCTAAGAGTAACATCCAACAGATTTATGATTTAAGCAACTTTAAATAATTATCGTTGCTGGATCAGTAGAATGAGCATCAAAGTCAATTTCTTTTGACCCTTTTGGTTTAGTCTCAAAAGTATTCACAATAGGTTAAATCTATTTCCAATTAATGGAGGTTTAAACAGAAAGAAAGTCGCATGGTGTGGTCTGCTACCTAAAGCATAAAAGTTGTGTCAAAATGCATATTAGGGTCCCACTTCCAAGATACATTAATTGCTAATTTGACACCGATGCAATGAGATATTTATGACTACAAAAAGTGCTTAAGACGTGTATATGTGTTTATGTGTGTATATGTATACACGTATTCACACAAGGACTACACTAGAAAATGCAAGTACATTTCACATCTCTCTTAAATAAACATGAGGTGAATCATCAATCATAAAAGAAAGTCCCCTTGGTCTCTTTTTGAGACACTGACTCCAACTCTGTTGGATGTTCAAATTAATAGCCAACAAGAAGACAAAGTTCACAAATTCTCCCGCACACGTTTCTCGAGGAGATGTCTAAAACACTCAAATCGGCTTCCAACCGTACAGTATAAGATCATTGTCAGACCGCATAGGCCCGAACACTAAAGACAAAAAAAGACAGATTGGATATATTGAATTTACAAATGCTATCAGAAAATAATCAAAAAATGCTCAAACGAAGTTACTTTTTTCATATTCTATTACATAAAATTTACGACTGCTATCCAAAAATAAATTCAAACAAACGATCCTGTTGAATTTTTGCATCTTTCTTTTTTTGTATAGAAGAAACAATTCTGATTTTTTTTTCTCGATTTTGTTCATCTGTGACACTTTACTAATATAAGTTTTGCTCATCTATAACTTAAAAATAAATATAAAAAATAAACAGGACTATGTGATTGTTGATATCAACCGACCTCATCATGTCCACCGATAATGTTTTGAACATAACTTGAAATGCCTAAATGATAAATAGTAATTGCGAAATATCTAATGGGACAACAAGTGTATTTTAGTTAGACATATGTCAAAAAATTTGGCATACCCACATATCATTTGCTGGTTGATTTATAAATGTGTCAATAAGTAACTTAGACAATTAGATAAATATTTATAAACGTGCCTGTGCATGTTCTAATATTCATATATAACGAAACTAGCAAATTTATTATGAACTGCAGAAGTGAATCAACTTCTTGAATCTTGAACTAAAGTTTGAAGTTGAGTGTTTTTTTTTTTTTTTTTTTAAAAAAAAAAAGCAAACAAAAACACAAAAACAAACCAAATAAATATAAAGTTTAATAGCTTTAAAATCTACACGTACCGAAGATGTTAAAAAGAATTATTGCAAAAGTGAAAGGAAATAAGAAGCTGACGAAGTCCCATATATACGTAGAAGCCCAGTATGAGAGGATAGAAACCTGAGCAAGGATATATTTATCACTGTAAGCCTCGTGATACAGATATTGGCAAACATAAAAACAAACAAACAAGACAAGAATATTTCTTCTTCAAGAAAATAAACTTACACCACTAATCAGTTGTTGGTGCTTAGCTTTGACTTCACGCTCCTGCATCAGTTCAAATCTATGAAAATACCTTCCCATGATACATGGCATAAGAAGACTAATTGCAATATGAAAAGTAATACACTGGCCCAAAGGGCAAAAAGCAGAATAGATATACTGTTCCTTGGAATACTGTCTCTACTGAGAGTCCAGTGCCATTTAAGAAGTAAGCCAGGCAATAGATTTAACCAGAACCAACTGCTGCCTTTTGAAAAGTAATACATAAATTCACAAAGCAAAAGATCTTTAGTGAAGAGTTGAACAAGTGTATTTCAGATGGTACCTTCACAATCGATACAGCGAATGAGGCAGGAACAAAAGAGAAGGCAATGCTAGCAATAACTGCAGCAGAGAAGGCATCCAGATCCTATATAGATGTACATTGAAAAAAAAAAAAAAGGGGGAAGAAAAAGAAGCCAATAACAGATGAAAGTGTGAAAATGATGGTAGGCAATGGACAAAATGTTATGATGGTAACCCAAAAAAAAAAAAAAAACAAAAACAAAAACCCTTAAAGAGACTTGGAATTTGGGAAAACAACAACCATTGATGATTAGCTCATATGTGTTAAATGGATGCCAATAACAGATGAAAGTGTGAAAATAATGGTAGGCAATGGACAAAATGTTATGATGGTAACCCAAAAAAAAAAAAAAAAAAAAAAAAAAACAAAAACCCTTAAGAGACTTGGAATTTGGGAAAACAACGACCATTGATGATTAGCTCATATGTGTTAAATGGATGCTGTAATGGGATAAAAGTATCATACTTTTTTTCAGTTTAAGCTCTTAGATTCCATAATGTATGCAATTTCTACATTGAGAGCAATTCAGTAACTTTAGTTTTTATATCACAGGCATCAATTTTCTAAATAATGCCTTCAACAATTGAAAATAAAGCTAAGAAAACAGTTTTTTTTTTTTTTTCCTACCAACCTATATCTACAGCAAAACCAAATTTAACAATGAAAATTCCTCTTAATTCTTATTAATGACTCTTATTTCTTATTAAGAAAAAAAAGAAAGTTAAAGGAATGGAGTAACTTACATGGCGTTGCAGATGCTGGCTTTTAGTCATTGGCAGAGGATGGTTGCGTGTTTGAATTGTCATTTTCTTATTTTGAGTAGCAAGCCTAAGAATTGCAGCGTTCATTAAATTGATATAAGTTGGAGCAGCATGCTGACAAGAACTATTGTGAAGTACAGTGTATCCTAAACTTTTATCATCATTCTGATCATCCATAACGATTGCCCCATACCTGCAGACAATCAGAAACCATAACAAAATCAAACTTTGAGAAAAGGAAGACTACATCTATATTCCTATAATCTTCGATAGAAATACCAATAAAAGATAAGAAATTCTAACCAACACACCTCGACTGGTATGATTCATTAAAGCTAGACATTAGATATTCACTCATTGAGAGTAAAACTGGTCCCAAAGTTGGACCTGCAGCCTCAATCGCATCAGTGAGTGCCTTTTCTGCATCAGGAAATTTATATGCAGTAGGTTTAAAACTCTGAATCCAACCCCCCTCGATATACTGTGCTACCTGCACCATAGATATGTTTAAAGAGGAAGAACTCTCGTAAGCATCAGAGTGAAGTTTCACAGTAAAAGCTTATTTCTTCGGCACAAAGGCTACAAAGGCTACAACACCATGCAACATTTTATCCAGAAAAGAAAAGTAGAAAAACAAGCCAACATATGCATAAACAAATAAGAAAATCAAAGGATTGATGATGACCAGCACACCTCCTTTGCAATAGGCCAGGATAGGTCAAAAGGAATAGGACCTCCACCACCACCACGACGTAACAAAGGATTAAAATGAGAGGTTGTTAAGGTCAAGGACTCTTGATCAGGATGTGGTTTGAGCTTGAGAAAAAGGAGTCCAATAAGCAAGAAAACAGCAGGAATCAAGAGCTGGAAAACAACTGTTTTCCTGTCCCTCCAAGCAGATATTCCCCTCTTTATAATCAAGGCTTTACAATGTTGCCAAAATGTCGACCTCGAAATGATACAGCAGCTGCAACATTGCATGCTTAAGAAATTTGTGAAACTTAAAACTGTGGCAAAAATTAACCCACATGCCCTCCCCACTACGGTACATATGAACCCAAGAATATAATTGAAATTCCCAAAAAGTTTGTCCGCGTGCAAAATCTTCTTGGGGGCAGGATCAAGAGAAACAAGAGAAGTCACAGGACCAGGTAAATGCAGACTACTTCGCTGCTCTAAACGTTCAGCTTCATTATAATCACATCCTGCAACTCTGAGAAATACCTCCTCAAGAGTTGTGACAGAGATACCATAACTTTCTATCATAGCTTGTTCTTTCGCTTCCTCGTCATTTGTTTTCGACTTAGAAACTGATCGTTTCATGCACATTTCAATCTCCCTGAACATATTCTCGAAGGACAACGAAGATGCTAAAGGAAGCTTGAAGGAAATCTCAGTCCCAACCTGGACAGGCATGTCAAATCCCACAAAAAAGCTATGAAAATATCAAATAAGCAACACAAGGTACAGGTAATTAACATTTATGCAGTTAATAATCATGTTATCACACATATTCCTCCCTCCCCTATCTCCTATTAATTAAACAATAAATGGAAGAAAGGCTCACCTTAATTTAAGCACTAAATAAAGGTCAAGATCAGACGAAAGGTATATAATCAGACATTGGTAATGAGTTATTTTAAGTAATTTAGTAGCCACAATTTGACTTGAACAACTAAACTTATTTTGTTGCTACTTCTTAAACATAAAATAGGGAACTATACTGTTGCAAATGACAGCATAACAAACATTAAGACCCATTTATTCGTGGCAATGCTGGCACCTTATTGAGGATAGTGCTGAATGTTTGATCAGTCAATGAATAAGGTTGAAAAACCAACCTAAAAAACCTGATAAGGTAATGAATACTAAGCATATCCAACGCAAAAATCACCTACTCTATTGATCAAACAACAAAAAATGGGGGATTAAAAAACATGCATACCTCACTCGCACATGTTGCCGACGGAATATGGCGATAAACAATGTCAGAAGCTACAGTGGCCGTGGGTGCAGACTGTAGTAAAGCAGTAACACCAAAGCATGTCAATGCTCGTACCACCAAAAGAGAGTTATTAAATGTAAATTACAAAAAAAAAAAGACAAAAGAGATAGGGACAAAACCTTTACTAAAGTCAGAGTATAACCAACACCATATTGATGCTTCAAGAAAAGGGAACTGTTAAAAAAAGGGACACAGCAATGAGGAAGGCCCGTAACATGTTAATAATTTCAAATATAGTGCTTATTGAAGACATGATTCAAGTGAAGATTCCAATACGTTAAAATCATAGAAACTTTTTTTTTTTTTTTTGGGTATGTGTGTGTGTGTGGACACAAAGTATAGATGAATGGAATACCCCACTTATTAGGAGTATCTAGTCCTCTGCGTTTTTGTAAGATTCTCAAGGGAACTGTTTTTTTCTTTTTATTTCTATTAAAAAAACATTTATGTTTTTATTAATTAGTTAAGGAAGTATCTTCCTCTTAATCTCTTGTACATAATTATAAGCCTATTACTATTGCTCTCTTCTTCAAGAAAAACAACATAATCATGTAGACCCAAGGCCAATAGAATTTGCTACCAAGACTAGATCTAGATATCACAAAAGCGTCAATCTAAGACAAACGCATATGATGTAGACCCAGCCCATACTAGGCCCACACCAACAGCTTACAAACCCCTGGGTAGAACTCACCCCTAAAAATCGGCTTGTAGAGGGAGGGTGCCCCTGAGCTTATAAACCACCAACCAAGCCCATACTTGGTCGATGTGGGATCCTAACATACCACCACGCTTCCGACACCGGCGTCCACGACGGCCCACTCTAGGTGGCCCACTCTGCTCTTTCTAGGTCGCCCCTTCCCAAGTCGCCCCCTTCGTGACGTGGGCAGAAGGTGGGGTCGGCTCTGATACCAAGTGATGTAGACCCAGCCCATACTAGGCCCACACCAACAGCTTACAAACCCCTGGGTAGAACTCACCCCTAAAAACCGGCTTGTAGAGGGAGGGTGCCCCTGAGCTTGTAAACCACCAACCAAGCCCATACTTGGTCGATGTGGGATCCTAACAGCATAATCAAGAGAATTAAGGAGAGAACCAGTACTGGTAAGGAACAGAACACCATATTGGTATTTAAAAAAAGAAACCTTTGTAAATAAGAATTATAAAAAGTCTAAGTTAGAACCTGAGCATGGGAAAATTAGGTGTACAGCCACATGGTGTGAAACATGAACAGCAGGTTAACTTATAATAGTCTAGACTATTCACGAGGACAAGTACCCAAAAAAATAAAAAAATAAAAAAAAATAAAAAAAACATATTTCCAACGTTGCCTCTGTTTGTGTTAAAATGCATGCGTGGTTCTGTGGGGATGGGAAGAGAATAAAATGTTGCAGCAGTCAAACCTTCCACAGCACTTTAAGGAACCATTGGCCATGATAGCAATTCGGTCTCCAAGTTCATCAGCTTCATCCATTGAATGTGTTGTCAGTAATATTATCCTGCCCTTCTTTATTTTCTTTATTAACTGCCATGTCAAACGCATTGAGTATGGATCCATCCCACTGGTAGGTTCATCAAGAATTATAACCTGCATGAGAAATCAATGAAATATTCCACTGAATTTTGCAACCTGAGATTTAAAAGAAAAATAAAATAAAAAGATAGAAAAGAGAAAAAGAAAAAAAAGGACGGATGTGACTTCCTTTTCAAACAACCTTACTGTCTCCTATCAGTGCAATACCAAGAGACAGTTTCCTCCTCATCCCCCCAGAAAGAGCCTTCACAACTGTGTTACATTTATCGGCCAACCCAACCTGCCATAATTTGTAAAAGCAATCAAAACAACCTTTATTATAGGCTGATATATGAAAAGAAGCTAATTCTGTTGCTTATTTTACAGCCAGACTATCCACCGTATCTCATCTTGCAAGGTAGTTTGCCTTCATTAAAATTAACAATGAGCCCCTTTTATCAGAAGGAACAAATCAGGAGTGGTTACGTATGCTACGGCTTATCAAAAAGAACATATCAAGTGAGTGCTCTATGTATGCTTCTTTCTTTCTTTACTTTTTTTTTTTCCTTTTTTTTTTTAAGGATGCTTTGTGCTAAGAAAAAAGTTATGTACAAAGTTTAGAGGAATAGTTATCCCCATGCAAAGAAAACAGGAAAGGGGCCACAAAAAGGGGGCACAATCAGGAGAGTTTTCTATGCATGCTAAAACAAGGCTAATTTCAACATTTTGGTACCATCTTAGAATACAAAATGAAGTGGGCAAAAACTTATGGAATTCGCAAATAATGAACAATCTAGAGAAAAAATTCATGAGGCCGCTCAAAAATGCTACATTACAAATTCCAATAATTTGAAACCATATATTAAGATACTAAATTCAAGCTGCATAAGCAAATAAAATAGCAAAACCATTCCCACAAAAGGCCTTAAGATTGCAAATACTATCACATAGGCAGTCACAAGTTAAAAAAACAAAAAAAACAAAAAAAAAAAAAGGGGAAAACATGCACAGGTGAGCATAGCCGAGAATCATATTTCCATGATAAAGTCGCAAAAAGAACTGTTGTTAGAGAGCGTTAGAGCCACACTGCAAGACATTGACATTGAAGAAAGAACTCACTTGATCAACCATATCGGTAACAACTCTCTCCAAAACATCTTCCTCAACCCCTTTCAATATGGCAAATATTTCCAAATGCTCCCTCACCTAGGAAGAGTAATTATCAAAGTTATGCAGATAAGTTGCCTTATAATTAAAATCCAGTTCAGTTATAACACTAGAAAAGTTAGCAAATGAATCATGCTTCTAACTCACAGTCAATTCTGGGAAAAGGATATCATTTTGAGGGCATACACCCAATCCCTTCCGTATCTCATCCTGCACAACAGATCCCTAGTTACACTTGAATTCAATTGTATCCAAATAAAGAAAAAAGTAACGATAGCCCAAAGTGAACTAATATAAAAAGATAAGAAAGATTCTTTAACGAATTGTTTAAAAAGTTAATATCTTAAAAGCTTCAGATAGTTTAGGTACTAGATCAATGTTGGGATCGGTGCTTTTAAAACATGTCATTTCATCCCAATTGAATATTATGAGAAATATAACGTATTGCATTATTAATAAAAAATATTTCTTGTTATTCTCCGTGATATATATATATTTGTTAATACATATACGTATGCAAATATCATAAAGGTTCCAATACTTGTAGAAGTCCATAATCATGTATATGAAGTGTTCATTACAGAGGACATGACTAAATATGCTTCGTATAAATTTTGGTTTACAATCAATAGATTAAACTAGACACTTGATCTTGCTAAAGATTGTGATGTTGTCTATTTCTAGATCGGTGGAATAATATTATCCAGATTATAGTATTAGTGATTATTGGATAGAGACATCAGTGTGTTTGGAGCACATTAAACCTGGACCAAAATAAAATTTAATTTCTTGCGTAATTCCATGACGAGAAATTAGAATTATGATCATTTTATAGATCTTACCTTAATCTTGGTTGCCAATGAGTAACATCTATAACATCCATGATCAATAACTCGGTATATTAGAGACATACTAATATAGATAGCTAGAAACATTACTCACAGATTTGGAATCCATAGCTCCTACAAGGTAGGATGTTAAGATAATATTCCATGAATATTAATTCAGGAACTTGGATGTAGAGATCTCGTTGTTTGATATGGGATACCAATTACCCAAAATCCTTGTTTATGATTTGTTCATAAAATATCATCCATTAGAGAATTAAAAAAACTCATGGACAAAGTTGTAATTAGAGAGGTTGCACGGAAAATAATAAACCTAACTCTAATAATGAATAGTATTGTGGAGGGCATTATCACATGGCAAATGATTATATCAATAGACAACCATGTTAACAACATTTTATGTTTAAGGTTTCCTATAATTTTGTATATAATTCAAGAGGGTAGCGGCACAAACCGAAGTTAATAATTATTATTAATTTAATTATGAGATAATTAAAATATAAATAATTATTAGAGCTTAAATTATATATGTCCATTGAGTCTCCTTGCTAGCTTCATAACATTCTTTTAAAGGGATCAATGGAAATTTTCTTGAGTTTATTTTGTCTATAAGGGCAAATGAAAATTTCACACAACAGCTCACTGGACTGTGTGTGACGCCACACACTGGACTCCCCCATGATTTTAGGAGACAAATATCTTGCATGATTTTCATGTAATCTATTTGTTATCTTGTTACAGGAAAATATTATTTCAAAAATTGAAATAGATTTTGTAGATAATTATTTAAATTATGAGATAATTTAATAATTGAGAAAATCATAGAAGATATTTGTTTTAAAAGAAAATAAATAATATCTCAATTTGAACCAAAATCAAATCTCAGACAGATACTAGATGGATACAAAATCGCACTAAATCAGGTATTTGGGACATGTATCATTTTCCTATTGGAGAAATGCATATCACACCCAACCACCCTAGTGGTGGGCATGATTTTCTCCTAGAAAATCTCTCAAAAGATTTTGTTCCAACCACTTAGCAATGTACCTATAAATAGGCTTTGGAGGTTCTATTTTCGACGGACTTTTATATGGCTTCCATCTAGTGTTCTTCTGCTCTCTCCTTTAGAGATTGAAAAATCTCTACCAAGGAAAAAGGTTGGAAAGAGATATTGAAGAGATAATCCAAGAGAACTTACTATTTGTCGGTGTTTCGGATTCCTGTCAGGGTGGCTAGTGAGATTGAGAAGCTAACGAGGGATTTCTTGTGGAAGAGTTACTCCGAAGATCAAGGTTCTCATCTGGTTGGTTAGAAGAAAGTTTGCTTGCCAAAGTCAAATGGAGGTCAGGGTATCAGAAACTTGAGGAAAAGGAATGAGGCTCTTTTTGCCAAATGGTTGTGGCGTTTTCCTTTGGAGCAAGATCATTTCATCAAAGGAAAATATGGACTAAATGCTAATTGTCGAAACTCGGGGGATGCGATCAGAACTACATTCTGAAGCCCATGGAAGTCGGTTCAATCAGTGGCTGATGGTTTTTTTAAACAACTCCAATGGAAGGTGAGTTCTAGAGACTAAGGTTTTCGGAAGATATTTGGTGTGCCGATTCGTTGTTGAAGGAGAGATTCCTCGAATTATATAGATTATCTCCACTCTGTGTACAATCTATTGCCAGTTTTATCTCGGTTTTTACAAATGGCATCCTCGGTGGGCAAGTGTGGGATTTCAACATTCAAAGGGGGTTGACGGATAGAGAGTTGGAGGAAGTCTCGGAGCCAATTTCTATGTTGGAGAGTTTCAATTAGAAACAGGGTATGTGATATGAGAATATGGAGGCCAAATTCGAATAGCTTATTTCTAGTGAAATCACTCTTTTCTTGCCTGATTTATAATTGTTGGAAAAACAAAGCTAGCATCACCATTGGGTAGATAGTGTAGAATATTCCTACAGCTATTAGGACAGGTGTTAGGATAGCTATTAGGTGATTATTATTCAGATTAGTGACTGTTGAGCTGGGAATAATTAACTAACATTAGCTATATATACTTGTAACAATGTGCTATTAAGAATAAGTAAAAATCAGTATTTTTCCCTAAAAACCGACATGGCATCAAAGCTATAAGGTTTGAAATTTCTAGGAAATAACATCACCGGCCTTAGTTGCCATCAATCCAACCTTAAATCGCCGGATCTTTGTCGACCATTCTATTGTCAACTTTCTCCTGGTTTGTCCCTCATCGCCAAACCAATATTTTGTGTGGAAAAAAAAAAAAAACACATTGAACTCGCCGACTATGAAAAGAGTCGACTCTCGCCTGATCTCTTGGTTAGGCCTTCCTTGCCCCCTTCCCAGACTGCTACAACTCACTGAAACACTACCACCAACCACCACAGAACTTGCCAACGACTACTGCCCGACATTCGTCGCCGCCTGACGTTCATGTCCTAACAACACAGAAGTCGCCACCGCCGCCTCACCACCACTCTTCTTCTCTTCGTTGATTGCCTCCTTCGCTGATTTCCCAAAGTCCCTGCCCTAGCCTACCACGGTACCTCTCTACTAATACATACCAAAAAAAAAAGACCTGTCATTCAATTAAAAAAAAAATCCAACAACACCATCAGCCTTCACTACTCTATTTTGCTCTCCGATTTACTCTATTTTTAGAGAATAACACAGTGTTTCTTTTTCCTTTTTCGCCTTCATTTTTGCATCACATGACTTCCATTTTGGCCTTCATTGCTAGATAAGTCGTCTCATCCTCTGTTTTTAGAGAATAAAGCATCTCCTTTTTAGCCTTCATTTATGTAGCACATAAACCTTCATTCTGGAACTCATTGCCAGAAAAGATAAGTCGACTCATCCTTAATCATCCTTCTTCTCATAGTCAGACTATCATAGCCAAGTCTATCTCCCAAACTTGCTCTAGAACCAAATATGTCTGAAACTGCATCTTCGAATTCTACTAGAAAATCCGAGGAGACCATGGTGCAGCAAACATCCATGATGCCACAAATGTCCGGTGACCTCTCGAATATACAGGCAATGTGTAGGTTGAAAGGAAAGAATTATCTAAAGTGGTCCCAGTTCGTTAGAACATATTTGAAGGGGAGAGGAAAACTAAGTCATCTTCTCGGGACAGGACCACGAAGGAATGACCCAAAATTTGAGGCATGGAACGAAGCAGACTCCATGATTATGTCATGGCCCAGAAATTAGCGACACCTTCATGTTCCTATCCACTACAAAGGAGATTTGGGAAGCCGCTCGACAGACATACTAAGGCTCGTGATGCAGCACAGATTAAGGTCAAAATTGGAGCAACGAAACAAGGCAGTAAAACAGTTACTAAATATGCAAATTTATTGCAAAGCTTATCGTAAGAGCTTGACCATTACTGGTGCATTGACACCAAATGCCCAGATGATGCAACAATCCTAAAAAACTTTATTGAGAAAGATAGAGTTTATGATTTTCTTGCAAGACTCAATGTTGAATTTGATCAAGTCAGAGTCCAGATCCTTAGCAAAGAGGAAATGCCATCTCTAAATGAGGCTATTTCTCTGATCTGTGCTGATGAAAGACTTAGAGGGGTTATGCTTGAACCCCAAACCGTGGAAGGATCTGTAATAGCGGCTAAAACCGAAGCATCACCAAAGGAAAGTGGAAAGGCAGACCTATCAAGGTCTTGTAACTAGAACAACAAAGATGCCTTGTGGTGTAGCTGCTGCAAGAAGCCAAGGCACACTAAAGAGAACTGCAGTAAGTTGGGTCCCTCTACTGTTCCAAATGTGTCTGGCACACGATGGTTTGTTTCATTCATTGATGACTATACTAGAGTTTCTTAGATTTTTCCTTCTTAAGTGCAAATCTAATGTTAACAGTGTACTTCCAAATTTTCACACAACATCATTCAAAATCAATTTGGGGTTAAAATTAAAAGATTTAGATCAGACAATGCACGGGATTACTTTAACCAAATCTTGTCTCCATATTTTCAAAAAGAAGGCATTGTTCATGAATCCTCATGCATTACCTCTCCACAACAAAATGGAGTTGCAGAGAGAAAGAATGGTCATTTATTCGCAACAACTCGAGCCCTTCTCTTCCATCAAAATGTTCCAAAAAGCAATTGGGGGACGCTATTCTTACATTTATGCATATGATCAGCCGACTACCTTCAAAGGTTTTGGGGTTTAAAACTCCAATGGAAATTCTCTCTGAAGTCTATCTTGATCTTAGAACCACAAATAACCTCTCCTAGATTTTTTGGATGCACTGCATTTGTCCATATTCATAGCCAAAACAGGGGAAAGTTAGATCCTAGAGCTGTTAAGTGTGTCTTTGTGGGATATTCTTCAACTCAGAAGGGATACAAGTGCTACCATACACCCACCAAGGAATTTTTTGTTTCTGCTAATGTTACTTTTGAGGAACAATAACAATATTTCACTCAACCTTATCTTCAGGGGGAGTCATTGTCATCTATAGAAGACAAGGATAGGCACTTGTTTTACTAGACCTACCTTCTACCACAACATCCCAACTTCCTATTCCTCAGCCTGAACCCCTTGAGTCAGCCGAACCACACCAAATAATAGAATCACTCGAGCCACCCCAAATAGAACCAATCCCTTCACCTATGGTAGGGAATAAAGCACTCTATGACACATTCAAGTTTGACCAAGTTTACTCCAAACGTATAGCTTTGAATTCAACTCCAGACCAAGTCCAAGAATCCCAACTGACTCCTGGAATCGAGGTAAGTGCAAACACTAGTTCTCCTCAAAAAGAAAAAAAAATGATTACCTTCCTCTGGCTCACCCGTCGACAGAAGATTTACCTCTAGCTATTGCACCTTCCTTAGAGGCAATCTCATAGCTTGGAGAAGTAAGAAGCAGAATGTAGTAGCTAGGTCAAGTGCAGAGGTAGAGTTCAAAGCAATGGCGTTTGGAATATGTGAGCTACTATGGATAAAGATAATCTTGCAGGACTTGAGGATCAAGTGGGAAGGACCTATGAGGTTACTTTTGTGACAATAAGTCGGAAATCAACATCGCCCATGATCCTGTTCAACATGATAGGATGAAGCACATTGAGGTGGACAAGCAATTTACAAAGGAAAAGCTAGACAATAGACTGATCTATACCCCTTATGTCTCGACCAAGGACCAACTAGTTGATATTCTTGCTAAGGGTCTTGAGTATAGCATTCCAAGGAATTATCTCCAAGCTAGGAATGAAAGATACATATTCTCCAGCTTAAGGGGGAGTGTTGAAAAAACAGAGCTGGCATCACTATTGAGGAGATAGTGTAGAATATTCCTATAGCTATTGGGACAGGTGTTACAATAGCTGTTAGGAGATTATTGTTCAGATTAGTGGCGGTTGAGCTGGGAATCATTAACTAACTTTAGCTATATATACTTGTAACAATGTGTTATTGAGAATAAGTGAAAATTAGTCCATTTTTCCCTTAAAACTGACAAAAATCCCTCTTGTAATCCTTTTCCTATCTTTAAGACTATTTGGAAATCTAGGGTTCCTACTAAAATTCAAGCTTTTTGTTGGTTATTTGCCCTAGGAAAACTAAATACTCATGATTTAATGCGGCTTAAAAATCCTTTTCTTACAATTTCTCCAGGATGGTGTGTTTTATGCAAGTGCAACGAAGAAACAACGAATCATCTGTTTCTCCATTGACCTTTCTCTCGGCGACTTTGGTTTAAATTTTTAAAAGAGTTTGATTTTGTGTGGGTACCTCCCAAGGACGGCAAGGATATTCTTCACATATCTTCTCCAACTTCTCTCTCTCCCAAAGGATCCCTTGGAGGAATGCATTATTAGCTTGTTTCTAGGGAATTTAGTTAGAAAGAAATACTAGAAGTTTTAACGAGATTGAGGAAGAAAGTTTTGTCCTATGGGATAGGATTAAATTTTGGGTTTTGTGACACCCGTTATTCTCCTAAGGGTATTAAGGTAATTAGATTAATTGCCTAGTATATATATAAAAAAAATCAGAAAATCTCTCATAATTCGAAACTCTCTCTCTCTCTACTTTCTCTCTCTAAAAAATTCTCTCTCCTCAAAGATCGTCTGAGATTTCGGCATCCGTTTTCGACACCTCCCGCACCAATGGAAAGCTCTCGACGAGCTGAGTCCAACGAGGTGCCGCGCCGCCCAAAACGCCGCCGGAGGAGACCACACGCGCCGCCCAAAGTGGCGGCAAAACCCATTTCTTTCCGACGAGATATCTTCGCCGTCCGACGTCCGATCGACGTGATTCTTGTTCCTACACGACCACCGTGATGAGAGGAACAAAACCCACCCTTGGTGGCAGCTCAACAACCGCCGGATTGCTCCGCCCGCCTATTGCCGCCGTGCACCGCCGCCCCCATGGTGGAACTCTGCCTTGCCGGAGGAGGTGACTGACACCACCCCTCCCAATGAGTTCAGAGGATCAAGGGGAGTAAAACCCCTCGATCAATTGCACGGAAGGAGCCGGTTTCGCCGGAGAACGGCCAACGCCGCCGTCAACCGCCGCGGGAGTCTCCGTTTTGGCTCTTCCCAGCCACGTTTCTTCAAATTGGATGAGGGGAAATGCTCATAGGAGGATGGGTAGCAAAAGCCCTCAGCCAATTTCAGGTTTCCATCGTCGGAGAATCAAGATCGGAGCTCATCCATTTCTACCGACGTTGTACTTCACGACCCGCTATGTTAGAGGCAGAATTGGGTGAAATTGACCCCGCCATTGGACTCAGAAGGGTCGATTTAGGGGGGGTAGGCCCGAGCCCAGCTGCCAACGGACCCCGATTGACGCCGGTCAACGACGGTCAAAGTCGGTCAACGCCGGTCAACGGTGGTCAACGCCGGTCAACGGCCGGTCAAAGGCCAAAATGGGATTTTGTGATCCGGACCTCCGATCGAAGATCCGAGACCGCCTCCTGACTCGTTTCGATGCTCTGGATGCAATGGTGACCTCCGTTTGAGCAAATTCCTCTCCGATGAAAATCATCCGGTACCGACTGCACGCGAATCGAGGCGATTCAAACAGCAGTATCGGAGTCCAGAATGACGTTTTCAAGAATGTATGATCTCCAGGAAGCATTCCTAGCCATTCATAGTCGCTCGAGGAGCACTACAGAGGATGCTTCGTAGATACAGCGAGATACAACTGGATCTGCTTTGCTTGGAGTTCAAGATCAAGGGAGTATGGAGCTAACGTTAATTGATTCCAGGATTAAGAGACTGTTGATAAGCTTGAAAGGTAGGGATTCTATTACTCATCTTTTGAGAGGTTTTTATAGAATTAAAATTGATTGTTTTGCCGCAATATATATATATCTATGTTGAACTGATATTATATGATTATCACATATGAAACTATGACATGGACTCGTCTTGTATTGTACGGCGAGGAACATAATGAATTGACACATGTTATAAATTGAGAAGCATGGTTAGGAAAACTAACTCTATTAATAATGATTCAATATAGAGAAATTGTGAGACATGAAGAGGGCGACGGTTACGTCCTTGGGCATGAATACCCTAAAAAGTAAAATAGGGGGAAGGCGATGACGCTTCCTTGGGTTGAAAGTCCTAGAACACACTGTACAGGAATCGACTTGGTGAGGACTCGGGGCTTGATGTCCCCTCACCGGAACACCCTTGGAATGTTTATAGGGTGATCAAGTGCGCCCATTTGGGTTTCGATGAGTTGAGTGATACTCAATTTAACATGGATACCTAGGAACAATGATGATTGGTAATATTTGTATAAATGTGTAATTATGACACTTGGTAATGATTAACTACGGTATCCATAAGATGTGATCATAATAAACCTCATAATCTGAAATATGATGTGACTTACTAACCATGCAGATTTTAATGTGGTAATGATAGAGGTGAGTAATAGCTTTCTCTACTGAGCATAGTGTTGCTCATTCCCTTATGTTTATATCTTTTCAGGACTCACTAAGTGTGAGGTGGCTACGAGAAATATAGTTGAGGACGTGATGTAGCTATATTACATTGGGACTGCTTCAATCGTTGAGAATGTTCTTCATGATAATGTAAGCATCAATTGTTACTTCTGTGACTGTATTATAATGTGTTGAGGGTTAAAATGATGATGACAACAGTTTATATTATTAAATTTAAGGTGCTACATTAAAACTGTGGTTTATTTGTCGTTTATATTTTTATTTTTGAGTTGAGAGTTTTCATTTAAGTCCCGGGCAAATTTTATTTTTAAGGTTTTACTTTTATTATTTATTTTTATTTTATCTCATTAAAAACTGTTAACCCCCATATAGGGGCGTTACAGGTTTCTTCGTGGGTCTATAGGAATAAAGAGTTTGGTAGTCGATTTTTTCAGATTTGGTTAGGAGTTGGGCTGCTTTTTGTAATCCCCTTATTTTGATTTGTGAGGAAATTTCTTCCTCTCTTCTTTGTTCTTCCCATTCAATTCAATAAATTCAGTTTTTTTTTAAAAAAAAAAAAGAAAGAAAAAAAGAGATAATCTAAAAGATCTCCCCAATGCCAGCACATTATTTAATCCAAGAGGAGGAGAATAACAAGAAAGATCTGAAGATTTTGAAACGCTTGATCATCCAGAGCTATTGTCAAACCTATAAGTTTGTGTTTTATTCAATTATTGTATATAGCATCATGAGAAGAATCCTGAAAGTTTTAAAAAAAATTTTAAAAACCTACTCCGGTGCAGATTACATGATTTTTCAGTCCCAACGCAACAATAAACGCTTATGCCCGCAATGTATACAACATGAGGATCAATATCTACACTCCACTAAGAAAAAATATAAGCCTGCACAAGAATGCTTATCACGCCACTCATTTAGAAACAACTAAAAGAAAAGAACTTTGGATAACATTTTCCATCAAATAGCAACAAGAAGCAACAATATGTAAACAAAACCAAGCATATTAAAAATAAATAAATAATGAATAATATTATTTCTAAACTATAATATTAATGACAAAAACAATAATGATATTAATAATAATAATCAAGAATTGAATAATTAATCAACGAATATTAGAAAACAGAACTCCATATAACAATAGCAAAGAAGACAGGATGGGGACAAAAGCAAAACTTACCATATGCGTGATAATATTCTTCCCAAACACCAAAGCATCCCCTGAACTAGGAGAAGCAAGGCCAACAAGCATCGAAATCGTTGTACTTTTACCAGCTCCATTGTGTCCTTAAGAATTAATAACTCAAATCAGTAAACCAAATATATACTCAAAATCATAGATCACACTTTGTAGCGATTAGTTTTAACTAGCAGGGCAAAAGCTGATAAGGGCTGTCTTTCTTATTACACAAAATTTTAACAAACATCTTGTTGTTTGATAAGAAAAACACTTTATATTGAAAAAAATCAAATACATAGATTAAGAGGACAAGGAGTCCTCAAAAAAGGAACAAGACAGAAAACAAAAAACAAAACAAAAGGAACTCTCAACACTACAAACCAAAAAGACAAGTAAGAAACTTGAAATCCAATTACATCCCTCCAACTAATGACAATCAAAGTACATGGGTAGCCTTTGAACTCTTTATCCATTGACACCCATAACGAAGCTGAGAATTTTGCCTTCTCAAACAAGCCCTCTAACCCCATCTCTCTAATATCAAAGATACGAGAGTTTCTCTCCATCCATAAGGTCCACATGAGAGAGATCATCATACTCTTCCATAAAACCTTAGGCATTTTGTTTGATCCAAAGCCGACCATTTCTCCCAACATCAAAGAATTGCAATGCTCCCAAAACACCCACTGAAATCCAGCCTCAAGGAGCAATTTATGCCAAAGATCCCTAGCCACACTACAATGCAATATATTGTGGTCCAAGGTTTCCCCCTCTTTTACACAAGACAAACCAAGGAGAGAGCCATACGGGGATTTGTTCTTTGAACCATGTCACCAGTGTTCAATTTTCCACAAAAAAACTAGCCAAAGATGTTGGAAAAGGTCCACATGAAAAACTAAACAAATATAAAACTGCAAGTGTGGGAAAAGGTTGACCAAGATGTTGGCTAAGAAGCAACTGCAGTCTGGAAAATGACATTTGAAAACTAAGAATAATGCAGAAACGAATGAACAGGATCAATTAAGATAATGTGGGCTTAAAATGAAAAAGAGCACCCTCTTAAAAAGGTAAGGTGAAGTTTGAGAACTGCCTGACATTAGAAACCACATGCATCTTTTGTAAACGAGAACGCCTATAAATATGACGTACGATCAACTAAACAATAACCAAGTGAAAACTAGGTCAAGCAAGAAACCATAAAAGGCATGTGAAAAATGGAAATGCATTTATTGCACAAGAACTGGGAAGAGAATTTCTCAAAAAAAAAAAAAAAAAAAAAAAGGAACTGGGAAGAGAAATAACTTTCCAATATTTAAAAGAAACTACATATCAGTTAGAAATAGACAAGCAATAAGCAAATACATCAAACAACAGTAACAGCCAACATATAACCCCATAACTTCAAGCATTGAACTCTAATTTACGTTTTTTTCCTTTAGACTCTGTGAATGGTAACTTTTGAAGGAAAGATGAAAAGACCATAAAAGAAAGAAAACATGAGCTATTTATACAATCAATGCGAGAATTTCAACTGCAATATGTACATTGCTGCACAGGAGCTGTAAGAATCAAGCTCAAAAATAAAGTTAAAAAGAAAAGACCATTGCAAGATAAAATTAAAATCATTAAGTAGCAGTAACATACTTACCTAGAAGAGCAACAATTTGATTTTCATACAAGGTGAGTTGTAGTGAGTTAACAGCACAACACTTCCCCTTTCTTGAAGAATATATCTTATGCAGATTCCTTATTTGAATGCATCTAGAGGTAAAAAAAAGATGTGAGGAAATACTCAACTACGGATCATAATTTACAAACACTGACACATCTTATCTAAAAAACAAGTACCTGCCATCAAGCTCTTGTTGCTTCATGTCCAAACTGATGCCTTCAACAGCTGGTTTAAAACTATCTTCACCAAAGAAAGTCTTCTTTTTGTCTGAATCCTTTTGATGTACATTACCTTGAGGAGTGGAAGTATGATCATTGTCAATGCTTTTCTTTTTCCAAAAGCACATTGTGAAAATGAAGTTCCATGGATAACGAATACCATTCTCCCCGGGAAGGACCTGAACAGAGAAATAAATATGGAAATCAAAAGTGTGGTTGATAAAGCCGTTTCAACTCACTAGTTCAAACTGTTTCAGTGTAAGGCTCTCACATGCTACAGCATTTGGTTCTAACTTACAATTCCAACTACGTTCCCAAAAGCTCCAAATTGGCTTCATAAATATACTAATTATTTTATCGGAGAGATTATTGAACTCCCATGTGATTAGAGAGAGAGAGAGAGTTAGCTCACTGAGTATCTATTAATGTAAGATAACAATCCTCTAGATGAAGCCATATATCAACCACATACTTTCAATACCAATTTCCTAATTTGCATGATTCTAACCTGATCAACATTCACCACCTAATAATAAAATCTGAACTTATTTTATTTTATATATGTTTTGGCGTGCTTAATTTATATTTCAAGTTATCAGCACCATTCCCTTCAAAGGAGCTCAAGAATTAACTATATATATATATATATATATAGCGAGAGAGAGAGAGACAGATAAGCACAAATTAGAAGATTAACAACGGTATCATAAAAAATATAGTACCTTATCCAAGTAAAGACCAATTGCACCATAGAGCAACATGTCAACCAGTATCATAAGGAGACAAACTGAAAAATTAACCCCAGATGATGCCTAGAGAAAATCATTGTTTTTAAAATTTAGACACAAAAGATGTAGACTTTAATACTTTTTGCAGCAGACTTTTTTTAATTAAAAAAACCACTAATTATAGGACGTACTCGCCAAATGTTGGTCCAACGAAGTCCAACATGAGCACGCTCATAGTCAGCAAAATTAATCGACCCAAGAGCAAAGGCCGTAGGGGAAAGCAAAGAAGCAACAACCTTTAATATCCTGAAGTAAAAATATAAATCAATATGCACTGTATGTCTACGAATTTTGGAGGAAAGGAAGGATTCACCGCAAACCTTCTCAGATCATAGTACTTACATCGAAACAGCTTGGTCATTGACAGAGTAATAGGGGAAAAAGGCACCCAAAAAAGAAAGGGTTCCAACTGCAACAGCTGTTTTGGCTCGAGAGAAAAATGTGGAGATTAAAAATGACAGTGTGATCGCGCTCAGTCCAAACAGAAAAAAGTATGTGAACACCAGTGACTTGTCACTGTATTGGAAAAGGCTGTCCATAGTGCAAACCACGATGATTGCGGAAGAAATTGCAAACTGCAGAAGAATTCAAACTTTCAAGATAAGAACCTATGAACAAAAGAAAAATTAAGCAATGCTTGTGTGCAGGCAAATCAAAAAAGCAGACATCGCTAGAACTAAATTGTCGAATTTTCATGCAGTTTCATAATTGATATTTCACAAAGTTTTATACATTCTAAAAATGTGACATAAAACATAATACCAAATGTTTGTCCAAACTATATCTGAAACTTCATCAAGCTTAGACCTTAAGTCCCATTTAGTTTTTAACAACCATTTATTTTCAATCATTGTAAGTTGATCGTTACTACACCCCAAGTTGCTATGTAATAACTTGACCCACGCACACCAAAAAAAAAAAATAATAGTTTCCAGCATAAAGGCCAAAGAACTGAAATGTTTGAAGTTAAGTATATTACAAGGGAAAAATTCCATTCAATGAAATGGTGGTCGCTCAAGACAGATCTACCTGCAAAGCATATGCAAGAAACCAAGAGAGATAAAATATGCCATCTTTCAGCCCCATCATGTAGAGACCTTCTTTTATCTTCTGCTCCTGAATCATCACAAATCAACATTCAACAACTTTAGGGCAAACAAGAGACTTTGAAGGGAGTAAGGTATGGGGAGTCAACAGAGCATGGTGACATCCCTTACACAGTTATACTATTTAAAACCATTATCAAACCTTCTCAAACACTGTATAGCTGATCAGACGAGAAATGGGGTACAGAAAACCCAAAAGATACCTGCATATCCAAGTTTCAGATTTACCACATAGAGCATGTAAAAAGTTTAAAAATTAACCCAAAAAAAATGCCAAAGATACTATAATATCAGAAAAATCCAGCACACGCACAAAAAAAATGAATTCAAGGGAAACATACAATACACCCATGACACTCTTGGTGATTGACTGGAACTCATCATCAGTGTATTCACGAGTTGGAAATGGAGCTATTCTAATGTTAGACGGGCAAAATTGCATCCATGGAACTTTGAGAAAAGACGGTGCATCAGAGGAATGGAGAGAAGTATCACTCCCAGATTGCTGAGCAGCAAAAATTATAAAAGAATCCAAAATTTGCTGGAGCTGCAGTAGTAGGGCAACAATTAAAATTCAATTTAAAAAAATGTATCATATAGCTGCACAAGAAGTAAACAGTACTTAAGTAAAGAAAAATATTTGGCAAGCAATACAGATTTTAATCACCTCACGACCAGTGCCGAAAGGGCTTAATTTTTTCATTCAAAATAGTATTTCTTTTATTAGCACATAGAGAGACTGCTGCATTTATCTTCTTTCATGAAGTTCAGAGATATTTACACAGCTAATATTTCTCCTAGTACTTACATCTTATACTAATGAGTGGCTTTATCACCTTTCTCTAATAATTTACTCCATACAAAAGCAAAATGAGTTCACAACAAGATATATATCATAATTTCTGCCCTGGCATTGACACTTTCTTCTTCTTAGTCAGCTTGTAGCCTGAATGGATGAGCTCTTTTTATCATGTAGATATGTGAATATTAAAACAGACAATATATAGAAGTTTCTTTAGAGACAATCTTGAAAACAAATCTTGAAAACAACAGGATGATAATAATAATAATAATAACAATAATAAACAACGTACAAGAAACCAGAAAAGTGAGAAGGCACAGACACATACGGTTAAAAATCCACTGTAGCTGTATTGCATTATTGGTATAGGATTAACGCCCAAGTCCAAGTCATTAAGATAAGCACCGTTTGTGTCCATAATGGACTTAACATCAGGAAATCCTGAGAAAGCCCATGTGTGATTGAGACGTATACTATAGTCAAATGAGTAAGGGCCCTGATCATGGAATACCACTGCTCCCTTGATTTTAGGATTTGAACAGTTCCTAGACAAAGAGAACACTTCTGTCACCAAGTAGTATAACCTGAATATAATAATGTCTCACAGCATCAAACGTATAAACTCTAATCAAAACTTACTTTTATACACACCTTACACGAATGCGTTAAACATTTGAGGCAAATCAAAACAGATTATAATATCTTTGAAGTCAGATGACAGAACAAATAACAAGGCTTGTATGGTGTATTTTCTGAACAGTGTATTTTCTGAACAATAATTCACTGTACAAAAGCTTGTTGACTATCTATTTATGACATATCATTTTTCCATTATGGGAAGAATCTATCAACGAAAAATCATCTCCAGTTCATGTACACACATGCATGTTCAACATAAAAACAAAAGCACATTCTAAATCCATAAGATCAAGTGATACCTCACAAAAACAGATAACTTGAAATTCATCGGCATCTTGAACTCCACCGTATTTCAAGCAAGTTTGCTTCAATTTAATACAGGAAATAACATACCTCAGTTGATTGTAGGAACCATAAGTATCTGAGCGAATGTAGGTTTCGAGCTCTTCTTCGTCTTTGTAAACTCTACTAACTAGCTATAAGCACAATGCAAAAACATTAGGTTCAATTCACAAAGACCACTGTAAAGGAAATAAATTGTCATAGTATGAAATTCATGATTTCGCTCTCTTGGTGAAACAAAACAGCAATTACATGAACTTGCTCCAATAAGACCAAACCATATACCAAAAGAAAGATTGTATAAATTTTCAATTCAATAAAAGAAAGGAATTACTTAAACATAAAGACGCCAAATGAACTTTTTTCTCCCAAAATAAAATCCAAAATTCAGAGCCCTATATTAGATAAGGATGCATGCACAGACAGTTTATTAAACAATAACAGGAAAGAGTATAACAATAATAAACGCTACCTTTATGAGGGGAAATTTAATCGACAATAAGTTAATCATCTTGTTTGTCTGCTCTGTATCAGGTGCAAAAGCCAGATACTCTCCCTCACTCCATAGTAATTCCAGAACTTGTTCAAAACTAGGGGACATTCCTTTGCCCACTTCCGTAAACATGTCTTTTCGAATATACCTATTTCAGTTTTGCAAAATTTATCACCAATACTTGTAGAAAAAATGATCGAATACCATAAGCAACACGTGCCTTTGACTATTTCCCATTCTTTGCCACATTCCTTCATATAGCTGCTATAGCATTTATTAATCACTCAAGAGGAAATATTTCTCAAATCTAAATCAAAATATTAACAGTCCCATATAAGAAGATGCACAAAATGAAACCAGCTGTGCCTCTACCCAGAATATATATATATAAAGAACCTTCCTTTTCTTCTTCATCTCTCATTCTCTCAATAAGTAACATAGATTAAGAAATGCATATGAGAAAAGAGAAAGAAGATGAGATGGTCAGAGACTTACGCCTGTGCTGGGTGAATTTGTGTATCAACACGTGTTCTCACTATCATCAACAACAACATAACCACTGTAGGAAGCAAAATCTGCAGAAAAAGGCAAAAGCTTCAAATTTTGAAACTTCTAAGCATTTCATAAAACATTTCCGCACCAATACTTCTTCAAACACAAATACAACAAGGTAAAAAAAAACCTTCCAACTCAAAACAATTACAAACAACACAAACACCAAAAACCAAAGCCACCGCTTGAAAAACCACAGAATTTTACAAAGTAACAGAAAAAGGAAAAGGTCGTTTCTGAAACAATTCGATTGCCAGAAATCAGAGTAGAAAATCAGCACAAATTGAAAGAAACAGATCATAATGGAAAAGAGAAATGAAGATCAAATTATAAGAACTTGAAAGGAGACACGGAGAGAGAGAAGACCTCAGCAGCAGTGACGAAAGGGTGACGGATTTTGAGAAGCCAGTTCTTGCGAAGTATAGCCTTGAGCTGTCTCCGAGCGATTCCCATGGCTGCTCTGCTTCGTTTCGCTCTGAGCCCAACCCTAGCTATGGCAGGGAAGAGAGAGAGAGAGTTTTTCCTTCCCCTTTCCAATTTTTCTCTCAGAGAAAGAAGGAGAGAGAGAGAGAGACAAGAGTGAGAAAGTTCGCAGATAGAGAAAAGGAGCCGAGCCAGCCAAGGACGTGGAAGAAGAAATGGCAACAATAATGAGGAAAATTTGCCCCCTCTTTTGTTTTTGTCAGTGTGAAGGCCAAGCCAGCTGTTGGTTTGAGAATCAAAGCGGTGTAAATGTAACGGCAACCAAAGAAAATGTTCTACTTTTTTCTCTTTTTTTTTATTTAAAAGTAAAGTTTCTTCATTTTATGTAAGAAATAAGTTTCATTTTTAACTCAAAAAGAAGTTTCATATTGTCATTACTTTTTAGAGGGAAAATTTTTGACAGAACACTTAATTTTCTTTTATTAAGTTTTGTTAATTGTAGATTTGTAATTAAGTGTTTTATTAATTTTTAACAATCCAATTTACGATCATCTTTTTGTCTTGTGTTGTTTCAATATAAACTTATTCATAAATCGAACAGTTAAAATATAAAAAATTGACTAAAAGATGTCCCTTTTCTTAAGTTTTTTTTTTTATAGAATGTAAAATTCTAATCTTAAAAGGAAAATGTAACTTCCAAACTTAACAATAATTATTTAAAAATTAGAGAATATTGCAGTAAAATATTGTTTACAGGGATTTTTTTGTTTTTTGGTAAAGGGGTACGTTAGAGAGAAAATAAAAACACTACGCTTTAGAAGGATACTTCTGTTATTTGAGGAGGAATGTCAAAAAAAGGGAATGAATATATATTTATAGTTTAAAATGTACAATAAAAATCACTGATGATGAAAAAAAGAATTATTATAGTTTCAAAAATATTATTAAAAAAAACTACTATTGGAGAGGGCAGAGAAATAATTTGCCAAAATAAAAAAGAGAGGGAGAGAGGGTAATTGGACTGCGGCCATGGTTCGGTAATGGGTTGGCGCGCAACGTCAAAATCAGTTTTTTTTTTTTTATTACTTTTTCCTCCTAAATTGCCATGATTATTTTTTTCGTTGAAAGGAAGCCTTAAGATATATATATATATATATTGATTAAATACATTATTCAAACATGGATAAGGAACTGCGAGATTATGAGAAAATGCTCTTCATTAAGCCAATGATAGATATTTTCTCAAAAACAAATAAAAAATATAAATAAAACAGATGGACATAGAATTATAATTTTGAAGAAAACGAATAAAGTGCCATGTAACATGAAGTGTTTGGCTCAAGTTTGTAAGAGAAATGCTTCTCTTTTTTCTTTTTTTTTTTAAGAGAGAGAGAGGTAAGAGAAGTGTTTCTACAATCACACAAGTTATTTATAGACTTGTTTTTTAGGGCATTTATAGATTTGTTGCTAAGTAATTTTATCATTTTTTTGGGAAGAATATCAACCAACTAAGTCAAAACTTTTATCTTTTTATTAAACTTTCATGCCAAATAATATTATAGATTTCAAACATAACAATTGGAAAAATGTTTAGGGCACTATAAACACTTAGCAGTAAAAGGTGTATCTTATTTGTAGGTTTTTTATATGTAATTTATTTTTATACAGTCTTAGCATCATCATTACTCCGTAATATTATTCATAAAAGTTTTAAGTTAAGAATTCAAAAATATAAAACCTTCTCAAAAAAAGTAAAATACGATATATGATCTTTCATTCTCAATCATTATAAAATATTTTTTAAATTAATTTTATTTAAAAAAATTAACACCTTTGAATTGTTCTAATATAAAAAAAAGATAAAATTTAAATCTGTCTTTATTTATTCATTTTTTGCAAAAGTATTCCTAATATTTTTTTATCATAAATTAAGATAATATTTAATTTTTAACAAATCTAAAATCAAAGGTAATGAAATGATAATTAAAAAGAAAATAGTTTAAAAATACTTTTATAATTCTTTTTTAGGGATGTACAAGATTAATCTTTCACTTAACTTTTCCTCTTTTTTATTTTGTAATTGTCCATCGTTGTTGACTTCTAAGTTTGCAAATAGCATATTAAAACATTTCAAAAACGTTTTGTCCTATAAGAGCAAAAAAAAAATAAAGTACAATAAAAACATGTTTCACATCCACAAATTTCTTTTTGGGATTCCCTGTAGTGGTTTTCTGCGTAGACTTGGACTAATCAGCTAGAGCCAATGTGGTTGATAAAGGCATGTTGTATTATCGATATAATATTGGGATTATTCACAAATATCTTATCATAATTTATGTTTTATTTTTTAAAAGAAAAAAGACAAATATCTTTTTATAATGCGGAGACACCCCCATTTTCTTTAAGGCTTGGCTTCATCTTACACCGTCGTCTGAGAATTCGATGGAATTGGCCATGTGTAATGATTTTATCATAATTACATTGTATAGAATATGCCAAAGCATCTCAATTTATCCCATACTCAATTCTTGTTAATAGATCATAATATTCGTATCAACCTATTAATTAACCGTATCAGAAAACATCAACCTAAATACAACACATTTATTAAACATGTTAAAGGATGTCAATCCAAATACGACTAATATAATAATCATGTTAATCGTGTCAATCCGTATAACCCGATTAGATTTATATATTGAATAAATGATATAATTATGACTTATTTAGCATGATCGTGATGCATATAATAGATTTATTGGTCAATTTATTATTTTTTCAGATTGCATACAAATTTTAAAATTCATAATATTTATATTTAATAAAAACAAGTAAAGTTTTTTTATGCATCCTATCAACTTTTATATTATTTTATATATAATTAAGTCTCGAATCATAATCGTGTTAGGTTGGTGAACCCTAATCATGTCAACTCATTACTGACCCAAACTCATTTATAGTAAACTCAAACCCTCTAAATTCATACAAGTTTCATGCTATGTTGTCGTGTCAAGACCCAAATTGCATGTCAGCTAGAAACAACCTACAAAATATATATATATATATATATATTAGAATATAATATATAATAGATGGGATTCAAATCTTCTCTTTAATTTTGGTGCCTCAAATAGTGTCTAATCAATCATATTATGACACATCATTTAGAAAGTTTGAAATAATTTTTGATTAATTTTTACACGTTTTTCATTAAATGATGTATGATAATATGATTGGTTAGACACTATTTAAGAAACCAAAAATTACACAAAAATTTGAATTCATATAAATGTATAATCTCGTTACATTTATATATATATATATATAATCTTATATAAATTATATATGTAAATTATTGGGACTTTAATTTGTGTTTAAATCCTTAGATGTGCAAGGAGCTTTGTTAATTTTACTCATTTATATTTATTTTGATATGATTTTGATCAATAAAATTAAGTGGATCCTTTTACGTAAAGAATAATAGTAAATATATATAAAAAAAATATTCTCTTTGTCAACTTTATTATTATAAATTTTACTCCCGGATCTACTACCATAAATTTGTTATGTGGTGCAATGTTTACTAGCTTAATAAAAAAGACTAATTAGAGTGATTACATGTAAAATCCAACGGTGGTATCAATATAAAGAGAAAAAAACAATTATTATTATTATTATTTCTTTTTTTTTTTCCTTTTCGTGTGCGCTAAAGATATATACCAATGTACTTTAAAAATTATCATGTCAATGTCTTCGCAAGGACATTGATATCATCCCAGCTGGATATGATAATTTTTAAGTTATCTAATTGCACCTTCGTTAAAATTAACTTAGAGCACCTTGTTCCTACCTTTTTCGTTACTTTAAAGGCAGAACATGTAAAAGGATGTGCACCACAATCATCACCTATTCACATTTCATCCAAATATATGGTGGCATTAACCTTTTTTAAAGTAGTTAATATTATGAAATAATTATAACGTTAATAGTATGCTTTTCAAAATAAGTTAATTAATTGTGCCGGTGATTAAACAAATAAATGACTAATTTAGACATTGGATCTGTTTGATATGCTTATTTAAACAGTTGTTTGTCTGTTAAAACATATAGGAAAAAAGTTATTTTGAAAACACATTTTTTTGAATGAAAAAAAAAAAGTTTTAGTAACTTCGCTTTTATTTTTTGTTTTTTTAATCAATTTTTTAGATTATGAAAACAAAAATTTGTTTTCAAATTTTTAAAACAAAAATCTTAAGTTGTGGTCACTATTAAAGGCAAGGTCCCCTATAGATTAGGATGGTCCGACAAGCCAAGAACGCCGTCGAGGTGAGGCCAGTATGTTGGACTTGCTATCAAGGTTGGGCTAACAGGCCGGGGTTGGATCGACATGCTGAACTTGCCTTTAAGGTTGGGTCAACGAGACAAATTCATTGTCGCGATTGAGGTGACTTGACGACATGCTTGTTATGGGGGTCAACCCAGCAAACTAGACTCTCTGTTGAGGTCGGGTTAGCGAACCAGGCTTACCGTAGACGTTGAACCGACATGCTAGACTCATCATTGGGGTTGGGCCAATGAGCCGCACTCGTTGCCAGAGTTAGGCTGGCATTATGGACTCATTGCAACTCGCCAACAAGGTTGGACTAGCTAGGCAGACTTGCCATCGGGCCAAGAGGCTAGACACATTGTCAGGGTCAAGTTAGCAGGCCAAACTCACCACTAGGGTTGAACAGACTAATCGGACTCGCCGTTGGGTTCAAACCAAACTCGTTGTAAGGGTTGGGATGACGGACTGAACTTCTTGTTAAGGTCAGACCAAAGGGTCGAACTTGCTATTGGGTCGAGTATGTGGACTAGACCCATCCATGGGACAGATCCAAAATCATTACATAATATACTATAGATGAATGTTTTGATTACAAAAATTCTCCCTCATTTTTATGTAATACTATACCTTTGAATTTTAAAACATAACATGCGTTCCTCCGAACTATGAAAAATTAATAAAAAAACTCCTTTTGTCAGAACTTTAAATAAAACTTGTACATATTAAGATTTAGTACATAATATAGGAGTAATTTTGATAATTTTATCATGTTTAAAGCTAATTTGAATTTAAAAAGTTGATATAATTTAGAAATTTCAATTATTAAAATATAAACTAAAAAACCTTAAAAAATTTTAAAATAAATAATCTCTTGTGTCACATTCATATGACTACACTAAAGTAAGCTAATTGTCTAATAGTTCACTAAGCTATTCACAACCCCATTATTTGTGTAATATTGTCATTTATACTCAAAATCATAATTTAAGGAGGTTTCTTGTTACTATTTCATAGATCGAAATGAACAAATGTCACATTTTGAAATTTGAGGGGCATAATATTATAAGGGTTATAGTTAAAGGGGAATTTTTATAATTATTAATCCTAGATTGATATAGGTAATAAGTTAGTCTCATTAGATTGTAATTAACTCTCTCTTTCGAGTGTCGACTATATTTGCATGGATCATATTCCGTGAATTAGCAATGCATTTCTAATCTTTTTCTTTCTTTTTCCGAGCATCCCAGAAAATTGTCACTATATTAGTTATTGTGATGTGATCATGATCACAGATATATTCTGTCGATCAGCACTTAGCAATATTGCATTTCTATAACTATGCACGTGTATAGTTCATCCCTTCCCACCAATAAAACAAAAGGGAAGCAGCTATTTCTGTTATACTTTGTATTGCAAGGATGCCCCCAATGTAGAACAATACTATTTGAAAAACTATTACACTATTCGAGAAATGAATTAAAACTGAGAGTTTAAACTGCAAGTCTTGCAACATGTTAGAGTTTTATACAGTAGCTTATTTTTGCTTTACATTTTTAGTAAAGAGATTGTAATATGTCTCTTAGAAGTTATAAAATCATTAGGCACACTAAAGAATGTAAAAATACACTTTTTTGTATGTATTTAGTATCAGTATGTAGTGCCACGACGTTCAAAATTGGAGCCACGGCACTAAGAAGCAAATAAGCTTTTAGGGATAGATAAGGCACTGGGCTTGGAGCGCCTCAGCACTAGGCCGAGGTAGCTTTAGCGCCGCAGCGCCTAAAGGGCAACACCACGGTGCTCAATCGAAAAATGCACCAAGTAGATGTGTGATTAGTTTGTGTCTTTTGAGCTATTTTGAGCTGGTGCTTTCGATGATTGTACATTTTTATACAAACTTGAATAACTATTATCAACAAACATATCTGTTATAATAGTTGTATTAATATATGAATAGATACATTTACATGAAATGGTAGCTTTATGTAAAAGGTTGTGTTACACTCAATAGCAAGCATACAGATCGCGCAGGTAATAAAGTGACCTAATAGTCGAGTATCGTTCTTAAGGATTGATTTTTAGAATCTTACACTAATAACTATGGGTTTCAAAACTCAATTTTATCTAGGTGATAATGACATTGGATTAAAATGTGACATGAATTAAAATTAAATTAACCAAATTTAATGAATAATTAACAAAACGAACACAACTTGAAGATTGTAAAAAGGAGAGTTGATGTGGAGGGAAGCCTAAGGACTTGATTTCACTCTACTCTACCTATGCTTATTTTAATTGGTAATTGCTAATCCATTTTACTCAATTCATTGACCAAGGAATTCAACTTGACCTATTCTCTTTTTCAAGTGCAAGTGAATTTATATGCATGGATGCACAAGTCACTATCTCGAGCTAGCTTGTTCATCTACACATTCAATAAATATGTCTCCTAAGTGATCATCAAGTGCTAATGATTCTCTCAAACTCAATAATACTATGCTTGTATAACTCAAACCGACTATGATATAATCTTTCTCAAGCATTAATTCATATATCAAAATCACTAATTCATATCTCAATAAATTAGAGTATTAAGCATATGAAGACACAAATGAATTGAATAAAAACTTCATAAGCAATTAACCAATAATCCAAGCATAGTCAAGTGGAGCTACATTAAGGCCCTAGAACAAGAAATCTAGCTAAACATAGCGAAGTTCATAACCAAACGCATCATGAAATTCACAAATATAAACATGTTCAAAACAAATTCACAAATACAAATTTCCAAACTAAGTAGAGAAGATGAAGGAAAAAGTGGAAACTCTAATGAAGATGCTCTTCAAGACTTAAGATCTTCAAGAAATTTCTCAAGAATTTCTCCAAGAATCTTCTACCTTCTAGCTATTCTCTCTAAAAATATGTGCCTCCTCAATCTTCTTTGAAAAGTGTGCCCCTTTCTCTAGGGTTTTAGGTGCCAATGCATCAATTAAGGTTCAACTTGGGCCATTGGATCAATTGAATAGTCGAGATCAGCACAGAAAAACACTTAGCATGCCCCATGATATGAGGGGAGCATGGCCGCATGCCTAAATGGCATGGCCGTGTAAGGCAAGATTCAGGATGGCGTGGCTCGGGCAACTAGTTGAGCGGTTGCACAGGATGGCCAACGGAGTGTACACGCCTTGCATGCATGATTGCATGGCCGCAGGAGTTGTTCTGCCTTTTTGCTCCAAGTAAGCCTCAAAACTCCACTTTTTTGAGCCAAATTTTTTGCTACGATCAACTTTTCCTCATTTCCTACAAAACAGTACAAAAAGACATCAAACTAATACCAATGCTTAAGGTTTCTATAAATTTTTGTTCAAAAACACTAGAATTGTGAGTAAAATACTCACTCATTAAATACCCCAAACTAAAACATTTGCTTGTCCTCAACTACAAATCAAAGAAAATGAACAACAACAAAAACAAAACTAACAAAAAAACGAAAGAATTAAATTGTGAGTATTGTATCCATTTGATAACTAGACAAACATCTCAAAAACTACACAAACGCTTCCAAGCTCAAAAGAAAGGCAAATATTGTGATTATCCAGAATTCAACAATAACCACTGGTTTCACCCCACTCAAGACTCTTTTAAGTGTAATTGTGCTCTCAATCAATCTCACTCTCCTCGAAGAAACTTATGTGCTTAGATGAGCCATGAAAAATCCGTAAGTTAAAAAAATTAGAACTACCATAAGCCCATTGTTTGTGTCGCTCTTTGTTAATGTAGGTTAGTGTGCCAATAAAGATCGAAGAATTTTAAGGCTTATAATATAAAGCTAGGGCGACGGGTAGATAAGAAGGGAAAATTTTTGGCTCCAATCTCCCTAGACATGTAATGCACCTTGTAGACCTCAAACAAAAAAATGTAAACTTGCATATTGACTCCCACTTTAAATGTTACCCTACCATCGATCATTTCACAAAAATATGACTCACACGTATCCGTTAAATCTCAAAACACAAAATTTACAAGAATTTATTATGTTTTCTTTTTTTCATTTCTCTCTCTCTCTCTTTTTGTTTTTGAGATTGAAATGAAATTCCCCCAAACTTACTTCCTTTTATACATTCAGATAATGAGGAGAAAAACATAAATGAAACAAACAAAAACCAATAAGAAAATATCAAAGAAACACTAACATAACTTTATAGATACGACCAAACCATAAGTGCCCAATCACATCACCTTCCAAGTTGCCTCTCAATAATTAATCTTCAAATTTAAGCAAAGATGCAACATGCCTATGAGTGATTGGGTGAGTGAAATGGAATTCATAAAATAGCTCAATAAAACTTATGCAAGTAATGAACGAAATAGGTCAGAAAGGCTCAACGAGCGAACTAGCAATAAAGTTTATATAGGCTAGCCTCAAAGGCTTAAACGGTCTAAAAAAATGCCTCAATCATTTAGCTAATAACTCCTAACATTGGATTTCATCTTGAGTCTCACTATAATGGGTTATAGAGTTCATGAAATATTAAAATCTATGTAAAGCACATAAGTGTTCTTCAAAAGTTCAAAATTTAAAGTTTAAAAATCCAAATGATCATGATTTGAAGTGTTCAAGACTAGAGATTCAAAAATGAAGATCAACCAATGCCACTTAAGCACACAGAAATTTCAATGAATTGCATTTCCAAAGACCTTAAAGAACACATTGTAGCCAACATCATCATGAATTCAAGTTATCTTTTTTCTAAACACTAATAGTTTTATTTAAATAACTAAGAAACAAACATAAACAAAAAGCAAAAAAATAAAATGACACAAAAATAGAAATAAAACTTAAACAAAAAAACACATAAACATGAACTATGACATAAAGTATTGCGAAGATGCCAAGAGACAAGCTTACAACCAAAAAGAAAACAACGAATCCAAACCAACCACTTATATATTCCCTCCCTTAAGCTTAAACAAAAACATTGTCTACAATGTTTTAGACTAATGAAAACACAAGGAAACAAGAATACATATCTAGAAAGCAAGATAATGAATCTCGCCTCTTATTTCTCCATGCCATGGCCAAGTCCTTATGGTGGTGGATGGGGGTTGAAGGGTTTTAGAAGGCTCTCTGGATATTGTGGAAGCAGTGGAATGTCAGACATGTCACAACCAAAATGTAGGCTAAACCAGTTAAACATCATCCCAAGCATACTGTAGTAGTTTGCTTTAAACTGTGTCTGTGTGAGTTGCTATTTTTGGTGGTCGGCAAAGCCTATTTGGAGATCATGAATGTCTCGACAAAGTGCTGCTATGTCTTCACCTTGTTGATAAACCATTCTATGTAGTTCTTCGGTGGTTATGGAACCAGGTGCGTTCCCTGGCGGTTGTAATGGTCCTGCTTCTTGATTTGTTAGAGGTGGAAGAGCATGCCTACCTTGTTGCCGATGATGTTGGGCCACTTCCCATTGGTGGCGGGGACAAACGATTATTTGCTTAGGGCGTGGATGTCTTCTAAGCAGCGGTGGGCCAGGCAAAGAAGCTTGTTTCGAGGGGAGGCCGACAAGATTGAAACCCAATCCCAAGTGCAAATAAGGAGCTCCTTCATAACATTGATATCTCTAAATTAGACCATGGGTTATATTTTAACAATACTTTACGATTTCAACATGAATTGTGAAAATTTAGACGATTTTGCCCCTATGTCCAAAATCAATCATGTAATACCGTTGGCCCCAATTTTTCGAAAGGATAAAATTCTCTAAAGTCTCCAAATCCATTTCCTTTAATTAGAAATGTTTTCCTTTTTTTTAACCTAATTTTTGAAATTTTGTGATTAAAATTCACGAAATTTATAACTTATAAATTGTGCAGAATTTTTGCGAGCTGTCTTTATTGCTTAATAGTCCCGATGGGTTCTATAATTTTTGTGTTTTAACTTTTCTAAAATTCAGACTATATAGTGGATTTTTTAGCCTTTTTTGAGCTTAGTTTTTGATCATTTTTTAATTCAACTGAATTTGTATAAAAATTTTCACTTTAGCCCTTTTAACAAAGCCTTGTTCACAAAAATTGTTGTAAATTGCCTCTAAACATATCAAAATTTCATTATTTTTTTGGAAATCCTCTAAACTTTGCAAGTTGTATAGTTTTTTTTTTTTTTTTTTTTTTTTTTTACCGAACTTGTTTTCACCCCATAAACCCTAGTTTCTAACCACCAAATCATCAACATCAAACACGTGTAGCAAAACATATAATAATGCCATAATGTCCTCTTAACATGCTATAGTCCATAGTTAAACCAATACGAGCCAAATTCCCTTAAAAAAAATACACACACACACATATTAAACTTTAAAGGAAGAAATTTTTGAGCTTGGTGAACCTCCACAGAGTAGTTTGATCTTAACAAACTATCCATGATGCAAATCATAAAAACTCTCATCAAAACCCCTCCTAAAACCCAAGGAAAACTCTAAAAACACACGGAAAAAGTTTAGAATTTTATCTTCAAAGTTGACAATTCTTGGACCGGGAAGCTTGAACTTGTCCTAGAGCTTGCTTAGAGATGCTTTCTTGAGAAAAATTTTGGAGAAATAACCTAAGAGGTTGGCAGTTTTGAGAGGAAGGAGATAAAGTGTTTTTAGTTTGAAACTTGCATCGAAATTATGGCAACCCGTTGGGATTTTTTTCCAACTTAATAACCTCATCAACCTAGTCATTACTAAGGCAATTTTTGTGGTAAAATTTGCCCCATTTGTGAGCTAAAAACCAGGTACACCAAGGGGTGGTATGGTCAAATTTCACCCTTTTCGGTGTTACCTTTTAGTGGGTCCCATTAACTTTTACGAATGTAATGTTACACTACTACATTGTATTTTTCCTATATTAGTGTAAAATTAAGGAGATATTTTTAATAGTCTAAAAATTACAATAATTGACTTTACCCATACTGACTATTCCCAAACACAGTATTTTATAAATCTGTGTTTGTACTTTATTAGTACAATTACATTATATTGTGTACCCTTTTTACTTTTGTGTCTTTTATACTGTATTCTATCAACCAATGAACTATAGACACAGAAATTCTTACTAGTTTATCTGACCTAAAACTCATCATTTTTATACTGTTTTGGACTTATGGCATGATTATCAACTTTAACTAACATATTTATCCTTTATTAATTTATATCACAAAATTATAATTAATGTGATATAAATTCTATCTTAAGAGTATTTTGCAAATTTTTTGTATTTAAACTCATAAATTTGCTTATTTAAAATCCTAAATGTTGCATAAAAATTCACATATATATTAGACGTTAATACTATCCATAAATAATTTACATTTTATCATATTCTTAAAAAAAATACGATTTATCGAAGAAAATTTATTATTTAAATCTAAATTACTTCTAGATTTAAACTAATGAATTTTCTCGAATATTACACTGATTAGGAGCTTGACATTTTGATTTGAATCAAACTTCAGTTTAAACATCGTAGCATGTAAAAATCTTATCTTGTAGTCTTTTTTTGTTTTACACTATAATATTTAAAAACCATACATTCTTTTTGATAATTAGTTTGGACCAATGTGACAAACAACCTATTATTCTTTTGTTGTTATGGAGATTAAATTCTCAAGTTTTGGCACATCACATTGTCCCTGTTGTTTAATGATCACATCATAACGATTATAATGGTAATATACATTGTACTAGCAAAATGATCACATTGTCCCTTTTGTCACGTTTTTACGCACTTGTTCGTACTTGTCATAGCATTGGTCATCTTTTGTGCTCTCAAAATTTTTATACGATGTCTAAAGAACATGTCTACACAAACAAGTTCGTAATTATTTATATTTTATCAAATTGTTCCGCTAAAAAGAAGTTTTATCAATTTGATCATGTCAGTGCCATAATGACCTTTTTTTAGAACTCAAACTCGGAAAAGTGAGACAGCTAATAGAAGAAAGGACAGAGGTGCTAATAACTCTATATGCCAAGCCAGCCAAGGGGAGGAAAAGCTCTTATTTAAAGTTGTTTGGAAGATTCCTTCCAAATCGACCTTTATATACACTAGTTTGTAATCATTATAGCATTTAGCATTCGTATTCATGTGTTATGTTTGTCCTAACACATTTATAACACACGATTAGATTAAACACGATTAATAAACGTGTCTAAAATATAAACACAAACATAATTAATAAACGTGTCTAAAATATAAACACAAACACGACATGATAAGATTAAAAAAAACTTACTATTTATTTTTTTACTAAATAAATTTTTTAATTTTTTAATTTTTTAATATATAATTTTTTTAAAAATTTCGACTAACAAAATTAAAAAAAAAACCAAAATAAATTAAAAAGCTTTAAATAGTGGTGTAAAAAACATAATAATATTTAATTATTAAATGTTTTAAACTAAATTTTTTCTCCAATCTTTTAAAGAGCCCAGATTGGAGAACAATTATTTTAAAGCCATAAATGGCTTCATTGGCAACGCATGAAAGGTAAGAAACTGAGTCTTTATATAGAGAGGAGTTGAGAGCGAATTCTCGTTTTCTTTCCATATGGGACTTTTGAAAGCTTGAAAGTTTAAAAAAGTAAAACCATAATAAACATATGAAAGACTATTATTTGATACCAGATGCTCATTTAGTGTGGTGGTGGCAAAAGCAACAATACACCCTCAGGTGCAAGGTTTAATATTGACACGTTTACTGAAATGTACAAAGATTAAGTAGATTTCCTTTTCGTAAAACAAAAAAAAAAAAAAACGTGATCGTGTCGTATTGACACGTGTATTGTATATATAACTAAACATGTTAAAGTGTGTTAAACGTGCTAGCACGAATCCAGCACGTTTATTTTTGTGTTATTCGTACCAACCTATTTATGGCCCAATTAATATACGTGCAGTCCAAACCAGTTATATTGTGTTATTTTTATACTATGTCATCATATCGTGTCTGAAATTACCGACTTTAGAGAAATCTAAAGATCACAAGCCTCATCAACGCGTCAACATTAAAATCATCCCACGATGATAATGACTTTTTTTTTTTTTTTTTGCCTTTCTATAAGCTGGTTTTCCATAATCAAGTGAGGGGTCGTATGTGGGACAATTACACACGTGTTATATAACAGTGTCATTGTTACCTCAGGCTCAAGGCTTAACATATAAGGTGGTGTGCCGATTACACGCCAAGAGTATGATAGGCGAGGGCATATGCCTCAAAGTATGAGAGTACGACACCTTTGTATGATGTTACAACTTTAAAAGTAGGTGTGATACACGTGCCTCCAACATAACAGGGTTGTAGCTGTTGGAATTAATCTAATATACATGCTAATATATTAAATGCTAGCACATGTCGTTGTTCAATTAAAGTGATCAATTTGAGTTTTAAACTTTTAATGCATTATTTAAGTGTGAGATTTCTATGTGTGAGACCAAAATATAAGTACTGATTTTATGATGGGTTAAATTGATAATAAATGATATTGTTAAGGTTAGTAGTTATATAAAAAGGTTGTGGCCTCCAAATCAGTTATTGTACTTTAGTCTCTACATATAGTTGAATGTTCCTGTTAAAATCATCACAATAATTTATTCTAACAGTACTTCGCCACTCTGTCCGCCTTGAGCCAAGGTAGTATTACCTTGAGAGTAAGGCTGCGCTTGCGCCTACTTGAGTGGCCAATGTCGTTCGAAAAATGTGACGCGAGAGGAATTGGCACAAAAAACATGTTCAGCGTGCTAGAAATCTATAAACAAAAAAAAGGCTGTAAGGGTAAAGAGAGAGTTCAACTATGAACTATCAGGCCATCATTTTGCAAAAAGTCATTATAAAGATCCTGGTGTGTCAGAAGAACCAAACAAATACAGACATCTTTAGCAAAACTAAAACGGCTATTGAAATATATATACATATAGAGTTAATTATATAACTATATTATTTTTTTTAGTTTTAATTATGTCTTAATTTACTATTTTATTTTAAGAAATTATAAATATATCTTTTAAATTTAAAATACTTATTTTATTTTTTTCTCTCGCAGAGGATCAAAAATACCCTTAATTAGAGTAAATTTGTTTTTAAAATATATTTTTCTTCTTGATAATTTTTTTTTATAAAATAGATCAACATTTAAAAAGCTATAAAACTTAAAATCTTTTTTTTTGAAGTTTGATGCTTTATTTCAGGAATTTTTATGTTTTAAAATTATAACATATTTTTCATAACTGTTTAAAAGTAATTATGTCATTTTGTTTAATTTTTATATTTATAAAGATGAAATTTAAAAAAAAATTAAATTCAAAGGATTCTTTTTACAGTTTCTAAAATCAAAAAAATGAATTAAAGGTGTAACTATTATAAGAATTTTTTGTACGACTTTTCTGTCGTGGGCACTTTGCCGCAAGGTTGACAGCAATTCCACTCTTAATCAATTCACCTGCAGAGGGATGCTATTCTTACCAGGCCAATGCTTCTCCAATAAAACGACAATTCCACAATAACACCATCCAACTCAGCAGAATCAATACTTAATCACCCGTCTTTGGTAAAAAGACAAATACAACTAGAAATAAATAGATAAATAGTGAATAAAAAATTATTTAAATAACTACCATGTAACTAGCATACAATAAGACAGAAAAAAAACAGCCAAAATAAAAATCATTACAATAAATACTGTTGAGGGTAAGCTCGGCGCCACCACCGATGACACTAACTTTGGTGGTCGGCAACTAAGTTCGGCAGACATTAGGCTACCACCCCGACCCGATGACTTATACTTCTCCCCGAGGTGCCTCCCATTTATCTGAGGGCACGCCCCCAAGAAGGCTGCTATCTTGGGGATGTACAGTAGCTCAGGTCGGGTCACGTTATCCGTCATAATATGTCATTGCCCATCCTTGTAGGCTAACACCAGGTAAACGTGCTGCTGTCCAATATAGTCCAATCCATTGGACAATGGACGCGATACTTGTCACTCACTGCTTGATACACTTTGATGTGACACCTGGGTAATGAGCAAAACCCATCTTGCGCCCGATCCAGCTGGTGGCCTATAAATAGGATGCATTTATGACGTTTTAGAGGGAGAGACTTCCTCACACCTAATTAGCTGCCGACCTCTGCCGAGCAATACTTGCCTTGAGCATCGGAGAGCCCTTGTCTATTGACTAACCCCATTTCTCCGAATCATCTCTCTCGCAGGTACACACTCCCAGCCAGGAGCAAGCTTAAGAGGAGGTCAGAATGTGTTCAGTCACACGTGGGTGTTAATCCGACGCCGGACGATGGTAAGCATCAACAAATACCATGTAATTTTGAAGTCAGCTAACACAATAAAGGCTGCTGATGTCTTGTGATGAATGATGTTGTAAGGACTTCAATTTGTAGCTATCAAGGAAAAAGAGACTTGATGATGTTGAGATTTTTCCGAGGACAATTGACGTAATATTTATAATGATATTAATTGTCAAAATCTTTTGATAAAGGAGTGGCCTTCGAGGGCGAAGAAAACAATGCGAGCCACACAACATGTTTAACATGCTATAAACGTGCCGCGCAGCCAAGTAACACCTGGTGCTGACACCAACCACCTTTGGGGACACGCGCACCACCAATTGCTTCACGACGCCAAGATGACCGGAACCCCGACCACCTTTGGGGACATCCACACCACCAGTTGCTTTGGCATGCCAAGATGACCAAAACCCCAAAGTTGCATGCTTGCCAGGGCTTAGACACACCCAATCTGGCATTTAAAACTTTGACGTGTTAAAATTAATTCTAATAATATATGGGATAATATATTAAATAAATATATATTAAGACTATCAAATAAAGTTAGTCTAATTAAAACGATCTAATAAAGTATAAAATTTTAAGTCTTAAAGAGTCTCATAAAATATAGGCATAAAATTATGTATAGAGATTTAAAGTCTAATTTTTATTTTTATGATGAGTCAAAATAAAAATAAGACAGTTAAAATATTATAAAAGGTTATGGTCCCTGAGTCATATTGTATGTATCTTTTCTGGCATCCCATCACTGGAAAAGAGAGAAAACTATCTCTCTGAAAAATTGTATTAACTCAGAAGATCAAGAACCAAAATTCAATCGTTCAAATGAATTTATGTATGTTTTCGCTAAATTTCTTGATGAATTAATATGAGTTTTGAGATTTGATGATGGTTTTTATTTATTAAGTTTTCTTTTAATAAGTGACATCGGAGCCTCCTCATGTTAAATCATTGAAAAAAAATTTCTCACAATTTTCGGTTGAAATTTTATGTTAAAAACGATTACGGTCATATCTAGTTCTTATATACATATATATATATATATGTGTATGTATATATCCAGATATATAAAGCCTTTCGTTTTTTAATATATATATGCTTTGGTTTATATATATACGGTAGTAAGTGAAGAGTAAAGAAATTTGTTTTGCCTCGTGTATATATCTTTTCTGTCAGGCAGTTTGACAGTATTATTTGAAAGTCGCTAATCATACAGCAAAGAAAAGGATTCATCTAGATAGAATGTATTCAGTTTTCAATGAAGGAATTCAATGAATCTGAACTTTATGAAGTCATGAATTCAAAATGAATTCTTAATGATGTGATATGGCACAAATGCCGAAAAGAAGATTAAAAAAAAAACTCAGTTGTACATATGCGACATAGGCGATTCAGTCATTAATGGGATAGTAATGATATCAAAGTCAGGCGGCCATTAATGGCTGCCAATAAAAAAAAATTGATGCAAAACGGTTTTAACTTGCAGAACCGTTTTGGTAAACCGTCGGATTACACTGGTTTACCAATTCAAGTTTGTTTCTGTTGGGCTTTAAGTTTATCAAGCTCGTCAGGTATCTTAAGTACAAATTGGGTCTAGGTCAAATTTTTGAGTTGGGTTTAAATGTTGGGTCAAATAATGGGTAATTGGGTTTGGATAAAGATTGGGATAGGGTTAACCTATCCGTACAATACCTGACCCGCAAAGACCCAGCCCAGTTTGGCTTTACAGTCTGACTTTTAATCGTTGACCATTGACTTTGATTTTGGCCGTTGACTTTGACTTTGATAAAAAAATTATTTTAATTTTGATCAATTTTTGGTGTAATATTAAATTCAAATATTGATATTTCATATGTATTTTGAAATGAATTAATTGAAGCAACATGTCACCAAAGTGGCCTCTCTTGTGGAATTAATTTATTTTGAAATATAAACGGTTGTGTCCATACAACTTATGTAAACATTGACCAGCCCAAAGAAAGGTTAATATTTGACAGAATTGTATGTACACCTGTAGTAATAAATATGTGATGATTATCCGGTTTTACATGTGAATAATAAATCGGCCCAAAGGATGATTTATTAATTTACATGTACTTATTGTCAATGTTTGATTACAACACTAAGAGTAACACTTACAAGTTAATATTTATGTCAAAAGACTAAATATTAATGTTGTGCTAGGTATCTTGTGATAGGCCCTACCATTATTTGAATTTATTTAAGTATGATATGAAACTTATGTGAGCTTCTTGTTATGCTGTTTTGTTGTTTTGTTCTCTGTTCAGTTGCAAGTTCTGCTTCTAATATTTCTGCTAGCATTAATTCAATTTTCATACTTAATGGCACAAACTTCAAGGCATAGTAAGAGAATATTATGATTGTTCTCAGAGTCATGGATTTAGATCTTGCGTTAAGGGTTGAACGACCTCCTAACCTTACAGATAACAGTTCCTCTATGATAAAAGGGAAATAGAAAGGTGAGATTGTTCGAATCGCATGAGTCTAATGATCATGAAGCGTGCTATTCTAAAAACTTTCAGGGGCACTATGTCCAAAAAGATTACTACAGCCAAAGGTTTTCTTGAGGAAATTGAGAAGAGGTTTGCCAAGAACGAAAAGGCTAAAACAAGTACGCTTTTGGCAAATCTTATTTCAATGAGGTATAAGGAAAAGAGAACATAAGGGACTACATCATGGAGATGTCTCATCTTGCTTCAAAACTAAAGGTATTTAAGCTAGAGCTATCGAGGACTTACTCATGCATTCAGTTTTGATATCTCTTCCTACACAGTTCAGTCAATTTAAGGTGAGCTATAACTGTCAAAAGGACAAATGGTCCCTTAATGAGCTCATCTCATATTGTGTGCAAGAAGAGGAAAGACTGAAGCAAGAGAAAGCAGAAAGTGCTCATTTGGCTACAACCTCTAAGGACAAGAAAAAGAAAAGGAAGAAAGGTAAGGAAGCTGCAGGTGCGGCGCCACAGAAGAAACAACAGAAGGGACAAGGTGATGAATTTGCTTGTTTCTTCTATGGAGGTAAGGGACACAAGAAGAAGCAGTGTACTAATTATCACGCTTGGCGTGCAAAGAAAGGTACGCTTCTCAATCTAGTTTGTTTTGAAGTTAATTTAACTTCGGTACCAAGACATACTTAATGGATAGATTTCGGTGCTACAACTCACATAAGTGTGTCTATGTAGGGTTGCCTGAGCTGTCGAAAGCTAAGTGATGGTGAAAGATACATCTATGTGGGCGATGGCAAGTCAGTAGAAATTGAGACAATAGGAACATTTAGGTTATTATTAAGGACTGGATTTTATTTGGATTTGAATGAGACTTATGTTGGACCGTCGTTAGACAGAATTTGATTTTTGTTTCTGTATTGGAAAAATTCAGTTATTCTTGTTCATTTATAAATAGTAAATCTAGTCTTTTTCAAAATTCAAAAGTTTTTAGTTCTGGTTCTTTATCTATTTATGATAACCTTTATTTGCTTGATACAGTTGTCTCATTTAATGAAACTTTGCATATAAGTACATGTGGTGTAAAACGAAAATTAACCAATCAGAATTATGCTTCATTATGGCACAAGAGATTAGGTCACATCTCCAAGCGGACAGTTGAGGGACTTGTGTCTGACAAGATTCTTGATCCCCTTGATTTTATAGATTTTGAAATTTATGTTAATTGCATGAAGGGGAAACAACAAACATAAGGAGATTAGGTGCCAACAGGACTTCAGACATCTTAGAACTAATTCATACGGATTTTTGTGGGCCATTTCCTACCGCTTCTTGGAATAGTAAACAATATTTTATTACATTCATAGAGGATTTCTCATGATATGGCTACCTGTATCTCATTCATGAGAAGTCCTAGTCACTGGATGTGTTCAAGAATTATAAGGCTGAAGTTGAGAACCAACTCAGCAAACGAATTAAAGGCATCAGATCTGACCGTGGTGGAGAATACTATGACAGATATGATGGATCAGGTGAGCAACGTCTAGAACCATTTGCTAAGTTCCTCGAGGAGTGCGATATCGTCCCACAGTATACCATCCCGGGATCACCTAACATGAATGGTGTTGCAGAGAAGCAAAACAAAACACTTAGGGGGTGTTTGGTTTGCAGTAATCAGTAGGAATCATATTCTCGAAAAAATGATTGTAGGGAATATGATTCTCAGGAACTAAGATTATTACGTTTGGTTGCACATAGGAATCTTCTATTAGATTTCTATGAATAATATATTACTGTGTTTGATTATACATAGGAATCTTGTATAATTGACAAAATAATTTATTGTATTACCATTAAATGTATCAATATAATTTATTTGAACTAATATTAAATAATAATAATATAAATATAAATAATAAAATAATATTATATATAATTTAACATTAATATTACTATGAATATTAATGTTATTATTATCATTATTATTAAATAATTATTATTTTATATTAATATAATACTTTCTTTATCTTATATAAAAATATTAATTTATAATAATCATAGAATTATTATTTAACAATATATTAATATTAAAATGTTGTATATAATATAAAATATATTGATATGAATATAAATAATAATAAAAATACAATTCTTAATAATGTATTAATATTTATATTAATATTAACATTAAATAAACATATTGTTATAGAAAATATTAAACATATTTAGCTATATTTTATATTTATAATTATTATAATAGTATTTATATAGTTTAATATTGATATTGCTATGCATATTAATATTAATATTATACTATTCATATTGATGTTATATTATTATGTTTTTATTATTATTGTTATTATTATTCTTATTATTAAATTATAATTTTATATTGATATAATATTTATATGTATATCATATATTAATATTAATTTATAATAATAGTAAAACAATATTTTATTTTATTATTATAGTATTTATATATATTATATTTAGATATTGTATATGTAATATATTATATATGTTTATTATTATTGTTAATGTTATTATTATCATTATTATCAAATTATTATTTTGTATGAATATAATTTTTATATTTATATTGCATAGAAATATTAATTTATAATAATAATATTATTATAATAATTTAATAATAATATAATTATTATCATCATCATCATGGAAACAAAGATGAGATTTCTATAGTTTTGAGATTCCTAGGAATATAAATATCACCTTGTGGGTGGGCTTCATATTACCCCAAAATGAGGTAATCTGAATCCCACGGGAATTAGTTTCCCAAGAATCCAAAACTTAGATTACTGTATACCAAACATGAGAATCTGTAAGATTCTCATTCCCATCTCAGGATTACTGCATACCAAACGCCCCCTTAAGGACATGGTGAGGAGTATGATTAGTCATTCTACCTTGCCAAAATCTCTATGAGGAGAAGCCTTAAAGACTGCAGCTTACATACTCAATAGAGTTTCAACTAAAGCAACTGTGAAAACCTCTTATGAGCTTTGGACAGGCAAGAAGCCTAGTTTGAAGTACTTGTACATTTGGGTTTGTCCAACCAAGGCAAGGCCTTATAAGCCAAATGAAAGGAAACTAGACTCCAGGACTGTTAGTTGCTTATTTATTGGATATTCTAAGAGGTCAAGGGGTTACAAATTTTATGATCCCACGACTAAGTCGATTTTTAAGATGGGAATTGCTCAGTTCTTTGAGGATATTGAGTTTGCAGGAGGAGATAAGGCTAGGGACTTTGTCTTTGAGGACGAATATGTTGATATTCCTATAGCTGTTATTGACATTGATCAGGTTCCTATTCCTGACATTATTCAAGAAGCAGATCCAAGTCAAAATAATGTTAGAGAACCTCCCATTCCTGAAATTGTTCCAGAAGAGCCAACTCTACCACCTCAAGAACCCATGCCATTAAGAAGATCCACTAGAGAAAGGAAAAGTGTGATTCCTGATGATTATATCCTATTTCTCCAAAAACATGAGGTTGACATTGGAGTGGTGGAAGATGATCCAATCAACTTCCATCAAGCCATGGAAAGTTCTAAATCTCAAGAGTAGATTGATGCCATGAATGAGGAGATAAAGTCCATGAAAGACAATGACGTTTGGGATCTTGTCCCGTTGCCTGAAGGTGCGAAACCCATTGATTGCAAATGGATATTTAAAACCAAGAGGGATTCAAAGGGCAATGTGTAGAGATATAAAGCTCGTCTTGTTGCAAAGAGCTTTACTCAAAAGGAAGGCATCGACTATAAAAATACTTTCTCTCCGGTTTCTTCGAAAGACTCTTTTAGGACTATTTGGCATTTGTGGCACATTTTGATCTTGAGCTTCACCAGATGGATGTTAAGACTGCGTTTCTCAACGGCGACATTGATGAAACGATCTACATGGTGCAACTGGAGAACTTTGTGTCAGGAGATGCAAAGAAGATGGTTTGTAAATTAAAAAAATCCATCTATGGGCTTAAGTAGGCGTCTCGTCAGTGGTATTACAATTTTCATCAGAATATCATCTCATTCGGTTTTGAGATGAATATGGTCGATGATTGTATATACCATAAGTTTAGTAGGAGCAAGTATATTTTCATGATTTTATATGTCGATAACATTTTACTTACCAGCAATGATATAGGCTTATTGCATGAAATCAAGAGATTTCTATCAAAGAAATTTGAGATGAAGGATCTTGGGGACATTTCTTTTGTTTTAGGCATACAGATAAACCAGGATCGCTCTCGGGGTATGCTTAGATTATCACAAAAGAGCTATGAGAAGGTACTTAAGAGATTTGGCATGCAAGATTGTAAACCAGGTGACACCCCTGTTGTTAAGGGAGACAAGTTTAGTCTCAGTTAATGCCCAAAAAATGACTTTGAAGTTAAAGAGATGCAGAAGATTCCTTATGCGTTAGCCATATGGAGTCTAATGTATATCAGATTTGTACGCGTCTGGCTATTGCATACATTGTTGGGATGCTAGGTGGTACTTAAGTAATCCAAGGATGGATCATTGGAAAGCAGCTAAACGAGTCATGTGGTATTTACAGAGAATGAAGGATTACATGATCACATATAGAAGATCGGATCAGTTAGAGATCATTAGGTACTTTGATTCTGATTTTGCTGGATGCCAAAATAGTCGGAGATCCACATCGGGCTATATCTACTTGCTAGCTGGATGAGCTATTTCCTGGAAGAGTGCTAAGCAACACTAATAGCTTCCTCCACCATGGCAGCAGAGTTTATAGTATGTTATGAGGCATCCAACCATGGGATATGGCTACGGAATTTTGTCACTGGGCTGCGAATTATGGATGGAATTGAAAGACCACTTTAGATATTTTGTGACAATAAGTCAGCAGTGCTATATTCTAATAACAACAGGAGCTCAAAAAAGTTGAAGCATATAGACATTAAGTTCGTTGGTGTTAAAGAAAGAGTACAGAGTGATCAGGTCTCTATGGAGCATATTAGAACAAACTCTATGGTTGCGGATCCACTTACTAAAGGAGTACCAGCCAAGGTCTTTCATGAACATACTGCTCAAATGGGTGTTGTATCTCTTGAGGATATGTCATTTTAATAGGAGTTTGTATTTTGAATGCTTTCTTGTTATAGATACATTTTATAGTTATTTTCTACAGAAATAAAGTTTACAGTTTATTTTTACTCTGAATATATTTGACTTGATCTCACTAAAGAATAAGGTTGGACCAGTAGGAAATAGACATGTTAAGATTACATTGCATGAAATTTCCTTGCTACACATCCATACTTGATCCATGTCGTTCGTTATATTAATATACATAACCGTTGATGGGTTTAGTTACATTAAATGTAACAAAGATCGCTTTGATCCTATATTAATATGATTGATGGACTGGATTGATTGACGATCCTTTTGCTAATGATAGCATAATTCATGTGCTCATAAGGTATAATTCACATTTATAAAGTTTCATATATAGCCCAAGTGAGAGATTGTTGGAATTACTTCCAATAATATATGGCTAATATATTAAATAAATGTGTATTAAGGCTATCAGATAAAGTTGGCCTAATTAAACTGATCTAATAAAGTATAAAGTTTTGGGTCTTAAAGCATCTCATAAAGTGTGGACACAAAATTATATGTAAAAACCCAAAGTCTAACTTTTATTTTTATGATAGGCTAAAATAAATATAAGACAAAGTTAAAATATTATAAAAGGTTATGGTCCCAAAGTCAAACGGTACGTATCTTTTCTAGCATCCCATCACTAAAAAAGAGAGAAAACTTCCCCTTTGAAAAATTGTATTGACTCAGAAGATCAAGAACCAAAATTCAATCGTTCAAATGGATTCAAATATGCTTCCGCTAAATTTCTTGATGAATTAACATGAGTTTTGGAATTTGATGATGGTTTTCATTTATTAAGTTTCCTTCTAACATGATGACCCCCTTCCAAGCTCGGCTCTGCCTCTTCGCTTCCCATAATCATCAACAACCACTTCCATTATCGAAAATCCGTCCATGCAACCTCAAGACACGTTTCTCAGGGCCAGAAGTCCAGTGACACACATGAAGGTGACACTAGAACTCAGGCCATTGAGATTCCCTCCTCCCTCTCACTCCGTCCGCTTTGTTTTAAGAAAAGAAAAATTGCAAGCAACAACCGTTTTGTTTTTTGTTTTCGCTAAAAGTTATTTAGAGTGTTGAAATGCTATTAATCACTCAAAACTTTAAAAAGGTTTTACTATTTTCTTTTTCACTTTTCTAGTTGTGTCACGTCATAATATAACTACACAAAGAAACAATGGTGGAAAGGAGGGAGTATTTTCTATCATCATAGTCACTTCAAAGTTTATGCTTCAATTTTAATGGCTGAAAGACTTCAAGCAATACAAGAAGATTTACACATGGAAGAAAATTTGTTATATTCACTATATTTCTTCCTAGTTGTCCCTAACAATTACAAAAAAATGCAGTAAAACTGAGAGCATGCAAAATGCAAAAGAGAAATGAAGACACTATTGTTGTGAAACTGACGACCGTACATACATAAAATATGCTCTTCATTGTGTAAGCTACTCGGCAGAAATTCATGTCTTTCCTCATTTAGCAAAAAGTTTTACATAGCTCTTCACGCACAAACTCAATGTACAAAAGGTGGGATATCAGCTAAATATCAGGATACATAGAAAAGTTTTAAGTTATATTCATAGGTACAAATCTATCTCCTTTTTTTCTTCTGTGTTCTCTGTATCCAAGTAAAACAAACCTGCATAAGAAGTAACAGCCTCATTCTTATGATTAAGTGAACTTTCCATCCTTTCTGCCTGTGTTCGCTGCATAGTGATGCACAACTATAACCGCTTAGTAGAAGCGAGCAAATATCAGTATTTTGTCAAATTTCAGAGGAAAAAGGACTGTAACATCACTCCCTTGCCCGATATAAGCTGAAACTTGAACTTGTCTCGGTCTTCGTGACCTGCATTTACAATATGTAAGGTTTCTATAAGACAAACTTATATACAATAATACAAATTCCCTACGCCTTACCCTTAACGAAAAAGTCAGCTGGATTGTTCTCGTTTAAAGGATGAAAAAAAAAAGTCAATTAAAGGCGTTCTAAATTTACTCTAGAATTCGATAAAAAATAATGTCAATGCATTGAAGTATGTTAATTCTTAGCTACAAAATATTTTGCAAATAAAGAGAATTACAATCACTCCCTCCCTTCGCTCGATTATAGGAGACAATAGTGCCACTTGGGAGCGTATTAAAAACCAGCTCCATATACACTCCTAGCAATCTACATCGACATATTAAAAATACGAAAATGCTTTCAATAGCAAGCAGCTGATTCATAGTTCTGACGTATGAAAGGAACAAGTACATTCACTATATATATATATATATATATATATATATATATCCCTGATACTGTCTTTAATGATGAACTTTCCATAGTGGTGTATCTGTTGCATAATCATATAGAATGAATCATCTTAGAAAAATTGAGAAACAGACTTGGATAAATACCAACCTCAGATGGATGAGAAATTCCACTTGGAAGAGCAGGAGCCAGAGACGTCCAAAGGATGGGGTCTACCAGTGGATCGATGGTGTTATAGTTGGTTAGCAATGGTGCAGACAAAAGAGGTGTCAATGGGAACATATTTCTCTGAAGAGACAGCCCTCCAGTCGTTCCTAAAGCTACTCCAAGCCTCTCATTTCCACCATCCTGACTTGTAGATTTCTCAACAGCCTTACCATAGTCCATTTGGCTAATAGCATTTTTGCTTTTGTTCTCATCATTATCTGCATTGCTTTCTTGTTTCTTTGATGCTTTCTCTTGCAAGCTCTTATAGGCTGCTGAGCGAGACAATATGCTCAATGCAGACACTTTTGAGTCTTTATGTTGTTTCCCTTCAGGAGACATGCCTAGACGAGGCATCTGGTAGGGTTCAGTCGGCTGGACTGCCCATTCTAAAGTCTTAAGTTCATCCCCTGTACAACCATGTTTAGTTTCCTCTGATGATTTAAAACTAGCATCTCCTTGACGGTTTTTGTTTGGGCCCCACCACTTGATACAATTTGTTAAGTCCATCTTTCTTTCAAAACATAGGCTACCCACAAATTCATTTTCCGTTGCTGGATCATCACCTGTACCTTCAAATAATTTGAGACAACAATTTGCAACTCTATTTTAGAAAAATTTGTTCCATGAGGAGGCTTTCACATGGTAAAGCTGTAATTTCTATAAAAAAAAAAAAAACACTTGAATTTATAATCTGAGTAGAGCTTTACCATAATGTGTGCCATTAAAGTACTCAGATCCAGCCACACGACCAAATGACAGTTCCCACCGACTGCATTGTAACAGCACCAAGTATTGAGCAGAACATACAAGTACAAAATCAATACTAACCAGTAATAGATACACAATTTGGTGTTCTTTAATCTAAAAAATACCTCGAAAGCCCTCGGTATTTAGAGATTCCTCTGGAGAAACCACTGCTCTTTCTGCAAGAGTATCTAACATAAGTTATGCTATAGTTACAGCTTGAAAACAATCAGTGAAATATGTACACACCTTCTTAGAGACGCAAGGTATTCCTCTCGTGATACATTCTGCATCTCTTCAAGATCCCTTGTGTAATCTGTGACCTGCACCACATTGTTAACGTGCTTAAGAACATTACCAAAGATCAAACAATAGAATCATAAAACTGAAAAAAATAGCCCCTCCATGTACATATGTAAACTTTAAAATGGTAAATGGAACCAATGGATCCAGCAATATCAATTCACAATAAGTAAAAAAGATAAAAAGGGTTTTGTACGAACAATTGGTTTAATAAGAAAAAAGTGATTCTCACTTGGTAAAAATAGAGAGGGAAAAAACAAAGGGGAAAATTAGAGTATGAATATAGACTCAAACTGAAAAAGGGACGAGTTAAATAAGGCAAACTATCTCACTGGAAAATTAATGAGAGTCCCAGGGCCCCAATATTTCAAGGCAGCAAGATCATATGCTCTTGCTGCAGCCTCCTCATCATCATAAGCCCCTGTAAATAATATGCTATTCAATGCTAGTCAATGCAAAATATTATAAAAGAACTACAAATTCACAAGAACAAAAAAAAAAAAAAAAAAAAAAAAAAACAGAAATAGAGCTAACAACTGTACCAACATACCCAAGTATACTGGCAAGTTTTAGTCCCGGGCCAAGCATTTCATGCAACAAAAGAATAAAAATTTATCAGCATTCGCATAAACAACTGTAAAAATACATGTATTGAATCTGTAGCAATCATATAAGCCTGATTATTAGCCGAACTAGAGAGAGGAGAGAGAATAAAACCTTGCTTTCCCTTCTTGTTCTGATTCTGATTCCAGGTACTTTTATCCCAAAGGTGAGCTTCGTAACGTCCCGTCCATCTATGCCTATATTTCCATCATAATTACACCCATCAGAATTTCTTTTGTTTGAAAATGGTTCTCTCTTCGGTGAATTAGATGCAAAAACAACCGAATTCTAGTGCTTTATACTAACAGAGCGGCAAAATCACTGCCATTTCTAATCTAACTAAAGCTCATTTAACCCAATCATTTTCTCAGTAACCAAACAGGCAGCTCTGAATCTTCCGTACCTGGTGACTCCGCGGTAAATGGAGCTACGCTTCCCGGCGGCGCAGGGGGGCATCTTGCTTATCCTCTCCTTGGCCGTACATCCCCTCTCCTTCTTCGCTTTCTTCAGTCCTCTGTACAGCAAAATCCGATCGTTCGCCATCGCAGCAGCTTCAGAACTCTCTCCTCCTCCGCCGCCGCCGCCGCCACTGCCGCCACCGCCGCCGCCGCTAGATTCAGGCTTTAGTCCAGGATCAGAGGAAGACGAAGCCATGGACGAACTCACTCACTCAGTCACTCACGAAGTCAGAAAAACCCTAACCAAATTAGAGAGAGAGAGAGAAAAAGAGAGAGAAAATCGAAGCTTTTTTCGACAGTGAAAGACAGAGTAAGAGAGAGAGAGATAGAGACTAGTTTCGAGTTTTTTTTTAAGGATTTCACTGTGGAGAGGAAAACTACGGCGAGGGGGGGGGGCGCGGCGTTGGTGTGAATTTACTGATCCGCCCCTGTTCTCTTTCGAAAGGAGGCGAGGGAAAGTTGGAGGCCTTCAAGGGGCCTTCAATGGGAGTAACGGCTAGGAAGGAGGAAAGGGTAGTTTAGTAATTTCATGTAGGTTTATTTTTTGAAAGTTTTATCAACAACGAAGTAGCGAGCAATGAGGAAGGGGCATGTGGTGTGGAGGGCCAACACCGCATGCCTCGTAATGTCAAAACCCAACGGTGCTCTACTAGTTTACCCGTCATCCAATTTTTCTTTACATACTATTTTTTTTTACTTTTTCATTTTGGAATCTTTTGAAAAAATTTCAACCTCATAATCATTAATCATAGTCTCTTAATTTTAAATATATATATATATATGTAGATAAATATGAGTATAGATCATGATGACAAATGGGCATCTTAAGTGGAGAAGATCTGACCATATCGCAAAGTATCCAATATTACAAATTATTGGATTTTGTACTACATATCTATTTGAAGGAAAACGATGTGTCGTATGTATATGGCTTTAAGAATGATGCTACTAGACGACATGTCGTTTTTGTAGTGTGTACAGTTGAAAGAGGACATGCCCCATCTCTTGCAGATAGAAAAAAGAGTAGATTACATTGTACTTTAAACTATTTACTTTTTGTATAATATATTATAAACTTTTAATTTTAACAAAATGCACTATAAATTTTGAAATTATTGGTAATTAAGGTCTAATAATTACTTTTAATACCTAATTAATACTCTTTTCCATGAGTTAATCTTTAATTTTTTTTTTTCTGAAAATGACGAGTTTTATACTTAAAAAAACTTACAAGTGAATCTTGTGACTAAAATCGTGTTAGAATTGTTTAAGTTTAAATTTAAAGTGTCGTGACAACCTATAGCCCAGCACGAGAAATTTATAAAGGCTTGTAGGGCTTTATAAGACTCTACTCTTTTGAAAGGTTTGATGACTTGTACACTTAGCCTCACTTAAAGCTCACATATGGCACGTGTGGGCAATGAGGCTATAGAATCACACCTGAAACTTTAGGCATGTTTGTTTTAGGTATTTTTTAAACCCAATGGACTCAAATTTATATTTGAGTATCAAGAATACTTTGGATATATGTTTGTTTCTCTCAAAATTTGAATCAAATGAGTATCAAAAATCTAAGCTTTCGAAGTTCTGACTCTCCCTAATCTCTTAATACTCAGATATCTTTGCTACAATAAAAGCTGAAATTCTCTTTCCTATATTTAAGGAAAAAATCATAACTTCTTAATTTGATATCCAATTGAGATGATTCTTTCTTATTGTCTTTCTAGTGAAGAGATAAATAAATTAAGATCCATATTGCATTTTTTAAGGATCATTAACATTATGATTTTATTAGATTTGTTAATAAATAAAAACTATTTTCACTAACTCTCCAAGTACAAATTTCAATTTTATTCCATACTCAAATTAAGACTTAAATGCACATCCAAACGTCAATTCGGATAACAATTCATATCCCTAATTTAAATCTTAATTCAAATTACACAACTCAAATCAAATCTTAATATTTTATTTTATTAAATTCAAATGTAATTTTTATTTTGTTTTTGGATTTAAGTAATTAATTTAAAATAATTCGAATTCATTCTAAAAGGTTATCACTTTTAAACAGTGTGAAATTCAAATTTGACTTATCGAAAAGATTACAATCTTTCTAAACAGGTGGCAATTATTTTAAAAATAGGGTAATCAATGGTTGTCTTTTAATTATAAATTATAAAAGTGATTAGAGATAATTTACTTTATTTTCACGTTATCTGTTTCTCGCGAAAAAGTGTTTAGCTATTCTCTATATTTCTTTATTACTGCTTAGTGCAGAAATACATTTACGGGCTTGTCACATCCTCGAAGCGGTTTGCAAATTGATTCCTGTAAGTAATCTCAATAGAAAGGAGGCAAATAACGATTTTAGGAAAGCGTATTTCATTACGTGTTCTAAGTCTTTATACCAGATTTCTAATAAATCATCCATGTCTTTCAACACTTGTTAGCCATTGGACTTCAATTATTAAGAATTTCAAAATTCAATATATATTTTGTCAAAATTAAAAGTTCTAGGTGCATTATGCAAAAAGTGAATAATTAACCACGTATAAGTGCAATTTACTCAAGAAAAAAGAGTCCATAACAAAAGTGATTTTTCTTTTGTTTATTCATATAAAATGTACAAGGAGACCTACGTCTAGCATAGCCAGTATAGTTGCACCAACTTTGAGCATTTTAAGAACAAAAAATTTTAGAAATTGTCCCTTCTATGCTTATAAGCTTTAGTGGCGTACATATAATGCTTGATCTCCTGCATTCTAGCCTTCACTTGGCCCGTTTAAATGCATACTCAAAAGCAAAACAACGTGTTTTATCGTCCAGGTTGTCAAAACTCCAAGCTCTAGAACAATGTCTCAGTTATAGGGATCAATCTGCAAACTCCAACTTGGTAAACAACAGCCATTGTTGGATCCAGAAGGTTGTGATCCTGTAGCTTCATTCTCTTTATCAATGGAGAGGGAGACAAGTAGAATCACAAAGCTTGGAAGTCGAACCTCAATCCGCTGTTTTTCTTTTGAAGGATTTTCTGAAAATTAATAGCTCAGAGAAATTATTCGTCAACAAGTGATAATCTTAAGAAATTTTCATTATTACAAGGAAAAGAGAAAACCAAGAATTAGTTTCAAGATTACATAAAGTAATTAAGCCGAATTTAGATATAAGTATGTTCTACCATGTCAAAAGGGAACATTTATAATAAACAGCTACAATATTTTCTCTTACAAAATTTAAATTAATACAATGTTTTACATAAACCGGCTTCCCAAACGGCCTATAAATGTCTTGGTTTTAAGTATACAGGTTACAAACAATTGTTTTCAAATCAAATATGAATCTACATACCCAATGTCTCTCTCCTAATAGCAGCATAATCAGCCCCGCCACTATTTTGTGCATAAGTTTTTATGTCAAGAAACATGCCATCTGAAGATTGAAATCCTGCATCCTCTATCCATTGAAGTACCCAAAATAAAAAAAAAAATCCCTTGATACACTTCTATGAATTTACATTTTCTAAAGAAGAGATACATGAAGAATAAACTTTTTGAGTACTAATTGGTTACTTCAACATATTTTCTCCTAGACAAAAGATTTTGCAATAAGATCGAATAAGTACTGATATTAATTTCAGCACCTGATGCGACTATCTTGAAGAACAGCTGCGTGAATGTGAAGAGAGAAGAAAATAATAAGTAGAAGATTAAAAACGCTGCATAACTAAAAATATGTGAGCATTTCAGCTTTGGCATTTTAATCATTCTAAGACGCGCAATATCTTTCTTTTTCTGTTAAAAAATGGTGAAGAAAAGGAAGAAACTAAATGAATCATAGACTGGTAAAACTTTTCAACTGCCTTCCTGATAGCTTCAACCTTCCCGGTTCTTCCCGTTTTAAAACTTATTCCTGATAGATCCGTTAAAACACAAGAATTATAAAATACCGTAAATAGACTTATAAAATTTATTCTTTTCACAAATCCATTAGTCATCCGTAAACTGGACTTATTATTTAGTTTCTGGCAAGGCCATCATAATCACCATCGTAGTGGCCCAACAGGGTTTTAGGACCTGCCTCCATGGTTGCGCTCCCCATGACTCGATCTCTGTACATAACATCATGCTCTGTTTTATCATTCTGGACGATACTAACTGACGCGTCCGGTGTCATATCATTTTTATGTCTCTTTTACCAAATGTTCTCAATTACGTTCATTATAATCATCCGTTATTTAACTAATAATGAAAATAAGTGATAAACTTTATTTCTTGAAAACATTTAAGAAGACAATGCTTTGTGGCAAAATCTCTTTAAAAACATGGCTACCTAGGAGAAGGGAAAGAAGTCCTACCTCAGTACCTTGCATTATGACTTAGCACTGCAGTCCCAATTTGCTATACATTAGCTCCACGAAACCACGAATGACCTTAAATATAAACTAAGTTCATCAGTATCTAACTTAAGATATGCTATACTATCAAGCTATCCCATGATGTCCTAGTGTGCCATTTATGTCCGTTAAATCATACTATAAAATTTAAACTCTCAACATGGGTTTAAAACAGTGAAAACGGGTGTAAAATAACCATTTTTTCTATGGCCGATTGGCCTATTGAATTCCCTGGTCCTACCTACCAAACTACAAAGTTTGACCTATCGGCCAAGCAAGACCGGCCTACCGAACTTTCCCAGGTTCGGTTTGCCGAAGGGATGAGTCCGGCCTGCCAAACTGGAAAAATTTAGAAAGTTCTAAATTCGAGCTTCGGCCTCCTAAGCTCAAATCTTCATTTCCAACCTGTTTTCTCAATTCCCAGGCATAGAAAATATTCATATATGATAGAAAAACATAGTAGAACACTTTTAAACTAATTTAAACAAGATTTACATAGAAAATTCCAATTAAATCCAAAAATATGAAAATAGAGAAAAATGAAAAATCTTGATTTAAATACGTTTTTCATCAAACTAAACCTAGATTCAAGATGTTATGAGTTCCACTAACTTAGGTTTAAGCTTTTCTAAGCTTATAAAACTTGATTCACAACGTTTCAAAGAAATTTAGAAATTTTGCACAAAAATTTGAAAATAAAAGAATTTACCTCGAATCAGAGCTTTAAAATGAGTTTGCGGAAGCTTAATCACATTCCTTGACCTCTAATCCAGCTAAGACTCAAAGCTTGGATTCAAAAATTTTGAATCAAATAGAGAGGGAGAATGGGAAAGAAACGCAGAGAGAGAGAGAGGAAGAGAAAGAGAGTATGCTGAGAAAGAGTGATAGAAAGGGAGGGGGAGAGATTTAAATAGAGAAAAATGTGGTTTTCCAAAGTGAAAATCATGTTCCAACACATGGTTTTCCAAAAGGGGCATATTAGATATTTGATAAATTGTTTTGTTTTGAAAATTCAAAATAACAAACAAATAAAAGAAAATAATAAGGAGTGATTAAAAATAATAAAAAGTAATACTAATTGGGAAATATTAGGAAATTGTTAAATTAAGTTCAAACTTACATTATGGCATATTAATTCACCATTTTCGCACTAATTACACCGAATTAAAATAGGAGTGTTACAACTTTCCACCCCTAAGAGAAATTTCATCCTTGAAATTCAAAAACCAACCTAAATGCAAGACAAAATAATTGCAGGTACGACTCCCGCATAGTCGACTTTAATTCTCAGGTTGCCTAATTAGCACAGTGGTGCTGCTACACCACTCTCACTAACAATACATCCTGGCGTCACAGATCTACCACTTTTTGATTAATAATCTAAACCAACACTGTTTCACAAGTTGCATCTTCCTAAATTTGCACGCCTTGAATCGAGACAGTCTTGCTTGGCTTGAGCGAACATTCCAAAGCATCGACACACGAAATACGACATCAAAATGAGAGTTCGGAAGGAAGATCTAGGCAATAAGTGGTCACTTCAAACGTTGAGAAATCCCGAATGATTTGACACACCTTAGTGTAAGATCCCCGTTTACACTGAAATGCGAATCTCACTTACACAGTGAAACCTTTAAGAAAACAGAATCCCCTACCTCGAGTTTTGGTGGCCAACGTCTTCTATTCGCAAAAACTCTTCCGCTTACTATGAGCAGCTCTCAATCGATCACGGATTGCGGTAACCTTTTATTGTTTTCTCGAGTCTCTTCAAGTCCAACAATGATCTTATCTTCCGGTCTAGCCTGAATCACGGGCGATCGACACAGCCGTCCATATGGTGCTTCAAACGGTGCCATCTTGATGCTCACTTGTTAACTGTTGTTGTATGTAGCTCTGCCAGATACAAATATCTCTTCTAATTCCTGCCAAAATCCAATGCATGCGTATGTAATATGTCCCCAAGAATCTAAATAACCTATGCGAGTTGCCTATCGGTCTGAGAATGAAAAAGCCACGGTGAAATCCAAGTTTGTGCCTAAAGCTTCCTAAAAAATCCTCCAAGAACTTGTCTCGAACATGAATACCTAAAGGTAAGAAATGAAATGCACTGATTTTGTCAACCAGCCAACCATGACCTAAATCGCATTGTGCCTTTGCTCCGTCCTTGGCAACCTGATGAGGAAATCCATCATGACAAGCTCTCATTTCCACCCTAGAATGGGAAGCGACTGAAGCTGATCCCACGTGATACACCGGTACCTGATCGAGGCCTCTATGGTACTGCAGCCCATACTCGTCCACGGCAACATCTCCCCTCTAACCTTCTGGTGCCAAGCATGCTATAATCCTCGAAGACTGCCTGCTAGGTGCGTCCGCAACCACATTGGTATTACCCGGATGATACTACAGCGAGAAATCCTAGTCCTCCATGTATTCAATATATCTTCGTTGCCTCAAATTCGAATCCCTCAAGTGAACAAATTCCTTAAGCTCTTATGACCCAAGAAAATCTGAAACATTGCCCCATTCAAGTAGCGTCTCCAGATCTCCAAGGCGTGAATCACTACGATGAACTCTAAATCATGAGTAGGGTAATCCTGCGTATGAGGCCTCGATAGTCGCAATCCACAAGTCATCACTCGTCCATCCTACATTATCGCATATTTGAGTCCTTGTCCTGATGCATCAATGTAAACCTTATAAAACTCGTCACTACCCAATATAACCAATACAGAAATAGTAATCCACCTACTATATATATTTTCTTCAACCCTTAGAGAATGTAATCACATTCCTCATCCGAGCCAAATCTGACACTTTTCCTGATCAACCGCGTCAATGGAGCCACTATCTTTAGAAAATCCTTTACGAACCTCCCTTAGTACCCGACAAGTGCTAAAAAGCAGCGAAGCTCAGCCACGATCTTCAGTTATTCTCATTATACTACAACCTCCATCCTAGACGAATCTACTGAAATACCCAGCTCAAAAATAGTATGCCTTGAAAACTCGACCTTCTTGGCATGTAGCTATTGCTATTCAGATCGCAAATCTACCCTCGAGAAATATCGGGGACCTCTTAACCAACTAGACAATCTATCGATCCTAGGACTCGTGGGTTATGGGCCCACCACGCTCTGATATAGTACTAATCTAGATAACTCGTTAAAGGAGACGTCCTCAAACTCATTAGCCACCTATGTTGCTGCATTTCTTCCTGTGGCATTAGACTCCTCTTCTAGATCTAAAAAAAGAAGTGTGTGTATATATATATAACATGCTAGGTTTCCTCGTACACCTAGACACTTTTCCTTTCTCTTTTTTTTTTAAGTCGATCACTCATTACTCGATCGTTACTACCCCGGTGAACAATCATCGTACCCCTATCAATCACTAGGGTTACCTCTCTAGTGTGACAATCTACAGTTGCATCTTACTTGGATAACCGATCTATCCCTAAGATCAATCGTAAGTACTCATGGGGATTACAATCAAAGTACTTCCTAGAGTCTTATCCCCAATCATTATCTTACAAGGTTTATATATATATAATTCGCGCACACACCCGCCCCAAGGTGAGGTATTTGCTAAGGGTTCATCAAATTCCTCTATTCCTAGTTCCAAGGCATGCATAGATGAACTCGAAACGATAGAATAAATGGCCACAATATCAAAGAAAACAAAAACTAAGGACTAAGAAACCAGAACCGTATAGTCAACTCTCACTTTGCTAGTCTGAGCATCCGAACTCCCTGAAGTCGTGATGTAAACTTGAACTGGAGTCTTTCCTTTTTCCTTTGCTAGTGCTGCTACATCCTGGGTTCATCGACTGATACTGTTGCAGAGGAAACTGATGAAGACAAAGCTGAGGAAGTTGTTGAGGTGAAGATAAAGACTTAGGTTGATGCTGACGGCTTGCACCGTCTTCAGTCTGAGATCCTCTTCAAGCATTCCTTAATGGGTAGCTCCTCTTGATGTGCTCCCAGCTGCAGCCAGATATGGCAAGGGTTGCTTCGTCTGTTGTTGGATGAACTATTGCTTCCACTGTCAACGTTGTTGTGCTGATTCTTCACATGAGCTTGGCAATCGCTACTTCTTCTATTGCTCCTCTAGGGTCCTCCTGATGTTCTCGCCTGATCTTCATAGTAGAGAGCAAAATCTCCTCCTACCAACAAAGTTGACGACTCTCACCTACCAAAATTCTGAAGTCTCAAAACCACCAGTTGTCGTCGAATGGGTACCTTGAGCCCTTCCTAGAACTTGATACACTTTTCCATGTTCAAAATACACGGTGAACGGAGCAAACTTGGCCAGGTTATCAAACTTTGCCTCATGTTCCCAAATCGTCATGTCGCCCTATCCCATTTGATAAAATTCGGCAATATTTTTGTCTTTGTATTCCTGCGAAAATTAATGCACATAGATCAATTCCTCAAATCTTTTTCCGCTGATATCCTTATCGTTCTCCAAACGCTTTACTTACTTTACCAGATATTAGCAATACTTGCCCACTAATAAGCTGTAAATTCCACTTGGTATGCTACTGGTGCTCTAAGGGTATCTAAATGCTTCACTACTAAGTCTAACCTATATTCAGCCACTTGCGAACTCCCATTTCCATCAAAAGTCAAGCTAAATGTAATGACCGAGAAAATGTCATCAATAAAACCTAATATTTAATTAGGTTTAATTAATGAATTTATTCTTAAAAATGTGAAATTTTGTAAAAATTGTAATTTATGTGAAAATTACAATAAAATATGAATGAGCGGCATTGATTGCAAATTTTATGGCATATGTAATGCAATGGTGGATATTATAAAATACAAATTTTATGAGTTTGATGACTCAGAGGTTTGTGTATAATATCCATAAAATGAATTTCATGTCACAATTAATTGTGAAATTGTGATATAAACGAATGAATGATTAGAATGTAAATAGGACATAGAGGTTGTCCTAACCCTAACCGGGGGTAGAAAGGAGGCCAGAGCAGTATAAGAATACTGCTAAATGAAAACACAGATACGAAAAATGTTATGATTGGCCTCCAAAAGTAAACGAAAAGTAAGTTAAATATTTTTATACAGTCTAAGGATAGAAGGTACATTGATTTGACCACGGCAGTATAGGAAAAATACTGTGTGATGAAAAATTACACAGTATAAATTTTTAACTCCACAAAGTGGACACTCCTTGATTTTCTATTGGGCCACATGTCAAGAAAAGTGGCCCAATCACCTTGTGACACCTAGTGGTATACTCATGGGTTACCATGAGTCACCAAATGTGATAAGGATGCATTTATGGCAAGTTTATCACAAATTTTCTTTTCTTTCCTTTCCTTCCAAGCTTCGGCAGCCATAACCAACAGCTCTAAAAAAATTTCTCAGCCCCCAAACTTTGCAAAAGTACCCCCAAACAAGTTTTACAAGCAAGTACAAGGATTTCCCACAAGTTTTAAGGTAAAATCCTAAACTTTTTCATGAGTTTTCAAGGGATTTTTCATGGGTAAAGGGCAAAGATTAATCCATGCTATTTTTGCATGAAAAGGAAGTCCAAGAAGAAGTTCAAGAAGCCTTTGAAGGCTAGAAATCCAAAAAGTGTTATTTGGGTAAGTTTTAAAGTTTAAAGTTTTGAATTTTGCTTTGATTTTTATTCTTTCAAACCCATGAGGGGTTTTGAGCATGTATTTGATGGAATTTCATGTATATGTGATGATTGGCAAGTTTGAGTTGTGAAACTTTGGTTTATAGTGCAAAATGGTAATTTTTGCAAAAAGTACTATTTTTGTAATTTTGATGTTAGACTTTGTAAAAGTGATGTTTGAGCATGAGAATCTTTTGATTAAGGCATGGAATGGTTTCTGCAGGGGTAGAATTGCAAGTTTGAAACGGATTTTTGTAAAAATGCCATAGGGACTAAATTGAAAGAAAAAGTTCCTTCTCGGCAGATTTGAAAAATAGTCAAAAACGCCCCTATACAGTGAGATTTTGGGAAGAGTTAAAACACAAAAGTTGTAGATCTCGATGAAACTGTTAGGCAACACGGGCGGTTTATCTAAAAACTCAATCGTTTGTGAGTTTTTGATTTTTCAAGAATATGTTAAAAGTGAAAAAAGTGTTAAATGGTAAAAATTTTATTTTTGCAAAATGATTTAAGGTATGGTACCTTAAGTAAAAATGATCCTTGAGAAAAATAGGAAATTTTGATGCAAAGAAATAAATTTTAGTCCCGGGGGTAAAATCGTCAAAATTTTTAGTTCAAAGACTAAACCGCAAAGTTTTATGAAAATGGGGCATAATTGAGAAATAAAGAGATTTGACCCACTAGGGTGTTATTTTGAAATTAATATGTGGTTATTTTCGTAAGAATAACGAAATCGAGCTCGGGTAGGTTAGTAAACCCACGAAGGGCAAAATCGTCATTTTGTCCAAATAACCCAAACCGTTTTGAAATGTTTCCAATGGAATAAGAAAACGACTAGAAAGGGTTCCCGCCCTTCGTTAGAAACGATAGGGTAAAGTTAGATAAAAATAAGAAAAAAAAACCAGTGGTTTTTAGAGTTGTATATAGTAATACAACTCAATTTGTTAACTAACGGATGTTTCGTATCGAAACATAGTGGAATTTGGTTAATGGCTTTGTAATTGGCCAACAGGATCCTAGGAGTCTAGGAGAAGGGAAATCGAGGTTAAGTTGCCCGACATTTGCATCAAGTAAGTACCCTTCCCACCTATAGTATGAAATGTAGATTTAGAAAGAAATGTATGTATATGTATACCTGTGCGTATAATTAAGTGTAAACTTGTATGTTTGCCATGATATGAATACCTAGGGGTATAGTCATGTATGAATAAGTGTGAGCATATTAATGTGTACCAGTGTGTACAAGCTGTTATGTACTTGTGTGTACAATAATGAAAATGAGCATGTGTACCATGATTTTGTACCTGTGTGTATAATATGTTGTGTACTTGTATGTACAATAATGAAAATGAGCATGTGTACTATGATTTCGTACCTGAGTGTATAATATGTTGTGTACTCGTGTGTACAATAATGAAAATGAGCATGTGTATCATGATTTCGTACCTGTGTGTACAATGATAAATACTTGAGTATGTATAAAGTAGGTATCTGTGTGTACATTTTATGTTAAGTACCTGTGAGTACATTATGCTATATACATGTGCGTATATTAATGTGTACCTGTGTGTATAAAAAGTAAGCACCTGTGTGTACTATGCTATGCAAGAGAATTTATGTTTCATGGATAATATGTGATTATCACTTCATGCATGGTATGTCAACTATAATAAATGGACTGGTAAATGTATCACCAGAAATTAAGAAAAGTGTCGTACCGGCTCCTAACTCAAGGGGAGTTTAAAGGATATGTTACGGTCACGGTGTTACGTAGACCTACATGAAATTGCGCAATGGTACGAACACTTGGGCCCTAGTAAAGATAAGAAATGATGAGAATAAAGAAAGTTTATAAGAAAGCATAATTGATTCATGCATTCATGTGAATATCCATGTGGGATTTATGGGACTTACTGGGCGTTAGCTCATTAAGTTTTTCATGTTGTAGGTATTCCGACGAAAAGGTCAGAATGAGTCGTAATGATGAGCTGGCGGACGGATGAGGTGTGCAGATTGGGTATGGAGTCCGCTGCTGTAATGTTTTTCGCCACGCATGTTTAAAGTTATTTTGATATGAAATGATTAAAAGAAAGATGTTATGAAAGTAAAAGTATTAATTATGTAAATACAAGTATGTGAAAGTATTTTGGGAGTTATCAAAGTTAATGTAAGTAAATATTTATTTCCGTTTTAAAAAAAAATTTCTTAAATTTTTGCCCTAAAGTAAGTAAGAAAGAGTTTTATCACAGCCCGAAAAGGCGGGTTGTGACAATAAACATACACCAAAGCTCCTAGAGTTCTCATGCCAGCGACTCACCTCAAGATTGCTAAGTCTAACCCTTGTTGCCACTTGTCGAAAAGTGACAAACGTAGCTCCTATCATACTTCCCTCATTTGTGAGACTTGCGTCAGCCACAGTTGGATGACGCCCGTGTGCCATTCTCTCAATTCTAAAAACAAAATTGGACTGCCAAAGGCTTTTCACTTTTGAACCTATGCGTATACAATTCTCAAGGTTCATAACTTTGAGCTCTGATACCATTCTGTCACGCCCCTGAGTACGTGAGATGACGTAGTGGTCAAACTAGATTAATTAAATTGAGTTTTTATTAAAAATTTCCAATTTAACGTATTAGTTAATTCTTAAAAATGTTATAAATTTAAAACTTTTAATCAATTATTAAAAATAATAAACAAATAAGGGGGAAAATAAAATGAACTAAAATAATAAAGAAGAAAAGGAAGGTATGTGTTGGGTCCCACCGGACCCACAACTTATGCACACACATAGTATCAACAATAAATTATTACAATCATAGCCCAATGTGAGAGATAAAATTTAAATAATACATGCCTTGATTTACTTTAGCTACTAACCTACTCAAGGTCTTCTATTGCTCTCAAGTTAGGGCATTGGACTCCCAGTCGGTCCTAAGCTGCAATCCACCTAAGGGAAATGTTTTTGAAAATAGACAAAGAAAATGAGAGTAGAATGCTCAGTAGGACTAAAGATTCGAAGAACATTTAATTGAATATAAAATTCTACTATAGACAATACTTATAAAAATAACAAACTGAAATTCGTTAAACTCATACTTAGCATCTTACTCTATTTCATCCAAGTCTAATCTAGGGTTGAGCTTTGAAAACATTAAATCAAGGTTAGATCCCTTAGAACACAAAAATTATAAAATACCGTAAATAGACTTATAAAATTTATTCTTTTCACAAATCCATTAGTCATCCGTAAATTGGACTTATTATTCAGTTTCTGGCAAAGCCATCATAATCACCATTGTAGTGGCCCAGCTGGGTTTCGGGACCTGCCCCCATGGTCGTGCTCCCCACGACCCGATATCTGTACATGACATCATGCTCTGTTTTATCATTCTAGATGGTACTAACTGACACGTCTGGTATTATATCATTATCATGTCTCTTTTACCGAATGTTCTCAATCACATTCGTTATAATCATCCATTATTTAACTAATAATGAAAATAAGTGATAAACTTCATTTCTTGAAAACATTTAAGAAGAAAATGCTTTGTGGCCAAATCCCTTTAAAAACATGGCTACCAAGGAGAAGGGAAAGAAGTCCTACCTTGATACCTTACATTGTGACTCAGCATCGTAGTCTTGACCTACTATACATTAGCTTCACGGAACCACGAACAACCTGAAATTCGTTAAACTCATACTTATAAAAATAACAAACTAAAATTCGTTAAACTGAAATTCGTTATACTTATTTTATAAAATTCTACTATAGACAATACTTATAAAAATAACAAACTGAAATTCGTTAAACTCATACTTAGCATCTTACTCTATTTCATCCAAGTCTAATCTAGGGTTGAGCTTTGAAAACATTAAATCAAGGTTAGATCCCTTAGAACACAAAAATTATAAAATACCGTAAATAGACTTATAAAATTTATTCTTTTCACAAATCCATTAGTCATCCGTAAATTGGACTTATTATTTAGTTTCTGGCAAAGCCATCATAATCACCATTGTAGTGGCCCAGCTGGGTTTCGGGACCTGCCCCCATGGTCGTGCTCCCCACGACCCGATCTCTGTACATGACATCATGCTCTGTTTTATCATTCCAGATGGTACTAACTGACACGTCTGGTATTATATCATTATCATGTCTCTTTTACCGAATGTTCTCAATTACGTTCATTATAATCATCCATTATTTAACTAATAATGAAAATAAGTGATAAACTTCATTTCTTGAAAACATTTAAGAAGAAAATGCTTTGTGGCCAAATCCCTTTAAAAACATGGCTACCAAGGAGAAGGGAAAGAAGTCCTACCTTGATACCTTACATTGTGACTCAGCATCGCAGTCCCGACCTGCTATACATTAGCTCCACGGAACCACGAACAACCTTAAATGTAAACTAAGTTCATCAGTATCTAACTTAAGATATGCTACACTATCAAGCTATATCATGGTGTCCTAGTGTGCCATTTATGTCTGTAAAATCATACTATAAAATTTAAATTCTCAATCTGGGTTTAAAACAGTGAAAATGGGTGTAAAACAACCATTTTTCCTTATGGCCGATCGGCCTGCCGAATTCCCTGGTCTGGCCTGCCAAACTACACAGTTCGGCCTACCGGCCAAGCAGGACCAGCCTACTGAACTTTCTTAGGGTCGGTTGCCGAATGGATGAGTCCGGCTTGCTGGACTCATGAATTCGGCCTGCCGAACTAGAAAAATATGAAAAGTTTGAGATTCGAGCTTCGGCCTCCCAAGCTTAAATCTTCATTTTCAACCCGTTTGCTCAATTCTCAGGCGTAGAAAATATTCATATATGATAAAAAAACATAGTAGAACACTTTTAAGCTAATTTAAACAAGATTTACATACAAAATTTCAATTAAATCCAAAAATGTGAAAAATAGAGAAAATGAAAAATCTTGATTTAAATACATTTTTCATCAAACCAAACCTAGATTCAAGATGTTATGAGTTTCACCAACTTAGGTTTAAGGTTTTCTAAGCTCATAGAACTTGATTCACAACGTTTCAAAGAAATTTAGAAAATTTTGGGCAAAAATTTGAAAATTTAAAAATAAAAGAATTTACCTCGAATCGAAGCTTTAAAACAAGTTTGCGGAAGCTTAATCACATTCCTTGACCTCCAATCCAACTAAGAATCAAAGCTTGGATTCAAAAATTTTGAATCAAAGAGAAAAGGAGAATGGGAAAGAAACGCAGAGAGAGAGAGGAAGAGAGAGAGAGTATGTTGAGAGAGTGTGATAGAAAGGGAGGGGAGAGAGATTTAAATAGAGGAAAATGTCGTTTTGCAAAGTGAAAATCATGTTCCAACATATGGTTTTCCGAAAGGGGCATATTAGATATTTGACAAATTGTTTTGTTTTAAAAATTCAAAATAACAAACAAATAAAAATAAAATAATAAGGAGTGATTAAAAATAATAAAAAGTAATACTAATTGAGAAATATTACGAAATGGTTAAATTAAGTTCAAACTTACATTATGGCACACTAATTCACCATTTTCATACTAATTACACTGAATTAAAAGTTAGGGTGTTACACATTGAACATTTATCATCCATTAACCATTTCAAGATCTAGAATTACAAATTAGGAAGGAAAATGATGGAGAAGGAATATATAAATAAAAGAAAAGAAGAGAAGTAGCATTCACCAATCTTTTGCCAAAACTAAAGCCTTCACCAATCACAAGACGACAAGTTAATTGCCACATCTACAAAAGTTTGAGAATGTAATAAAAAACCTTAATGGATGAAGGCTATTAGAAAGGAAAACAAGCAACGGATACCATGGAAATGTGTTAGACATGTATTCCTTAAGGAGTAAAAAATGTGATATGTTTTTGGAGACATTTTTATCAATAAAGAATTTATTTATTATTTATATACCAAATCTTGTCCTTTTTTCGTTTATATTTGTTAAATGTATGTTAAGCAAATAAAAGCCTGAGATTGTAGGTCTAAACCTTTAAAATTGACATATGATGGATAGATTATGCGGAAGACATGATTCTAAAGATGACAGTCTAAATCATAACATCCACAATTGAGAGAATAAAGTTAGGCGCTTTATTCATGTAAAGATTGTAATGTTGTTTATACCCCTAAAGGGATATGGTTTGTCTTGGCCATTGGAGGTGGACTTCACAAATAGAAACATTGGTACATTGTCATGGTGACGATGTATTAGATCGGGATATAAAGTGTAATTGATTTAGATTAATAATTTTATCTTGGCAAATTAATTCACTTTAAACAATCATATGTGTTGTATCTTAATCCTGAGATGAATAGTGGGCCCGTTGTCTTAACTTATGTCTTTTGATGTACCTAAGGGTGACATCCATATTTTATATTGGTACGTATACCGGTATATTGAAGACATAACTCTTGATAGCATAGACTTATTATTCATAGATATGGAATCTATAAGTCCTCTTTAGGAGTCATTGGTATCCTTTTATGTGCGTTATCCTGTAATTGGAAAACTGAAGCGCTCAATCATTTGGATACATATGTGTAACTGAATGGTATATCGTATTTGGATAGTAAGTTTTTTGATAATGAGATAATAGAACGTATGAGAAAAATAATCGAGAAGGTAAGACAGAATTTATCCTTAAGCCGATTATGGATAATCTCATAGGGATATGATACATCATGATATGTCATGAAGACTTAGCTATTCGGGCTATATGGTTCGAGAGTACAGCTCTAAGCTTTTAGTAGAGTGTCGTTGGAGTTGATAATTATGAAATGTATATCTGGATATTGGGTTTTATAATTATCGGGAGCTTGAACTGTATAGGTCCATTAGGTCTCCTTTGTTAACTCATAATAAATTTTGTAATGATATAGCATGCTTTTCTAATAAATTGGTGACTTATGTCAAATTATTAGATTGACTAAAATTTGAGTTAATTAGATTTAATAATTCATGTTAATTTATCGGTTGAATTAATTTTGTAATTAATTCAACATAAACATATGGGTTTATCAGTTGAATTAATTTGATGAATTAATTCAAGATAAAAATACTGAATTATTGTGGATAATATCTCATTTGTATGGGTCTATCTAGATATGACTATTCTAATCAGATAACTTCTTTGTTGGGTTATTTGAATTAAAATTGAGGCTCTATCAAAAGTTACCTAGAACTAATAAGATAGAAATTATCCAATAGGTTGAGATAGTATATATCAGATCAACCAGTAGAGTTTGAATCGAATTCAAACTCAGGGATCAACGATGGCGCAATCGATCGCGCCTTTGTATCGTGGTCAACTGCGACAGTTAGACTCCGAGTCTGATTACATGGATTAAACTTTGAAACTGATTCAAACTCAAATTTTGAGGCCTTATCTGATAATGATTGACCTCAGGTCTGACCTTTATAAATAGGGAGTGAGACTCATAAGTCATTTAGATTAGTTGAGAAATCAATAGTGCGCACTCTATTTTGTGAGTCTCTGAAACTCCCCTGAAGAGCTATTGTTCACAAATCACAAACGGTAGTTTTGGGTATTTCTCAATTGGTTGGAAAGAGAGTCACCGGGGAAAAGCTAAATGACGTGTGCCCACACACACTCCAATCATGGATAGAGAATAGCAAAGAAGACTAGTTGGATGAAGCTCTTTTGGAACGTTACTTCTCTTCACAGATTGCAGAGTTTTTTGGCAAATAAGGTTAGTAAGATCTAATTAATTTATGCATATAGCGTGTCAAGCTTTTGTTTTGGAAAATACTCTGATATAAAAATTTTAAAATTTTCGCTGTGTACTATATTTCCAACAATGGGAAATTCATGGTCCTTTCGCTTCAGTTTCCACGTGTTCTAAGGCGACGGAAAGAGCATTATAGAAGTGATTTTTTTTTTTAGGGGTGGAAGTTTTGGGATGAGCAATTTTATTTAACTCGTATAGTTATAATTTAGCTACTAACAAAATAACAAAACTCAATTAAAAAGTACACCATATATTAATTGTTAGAGAGAAATTGTATAAAATAGCAAATTTCACTGTTTAATTGGTAAATAACGTCAGTAGTTTTGAAAATAAGTACAAAATAACACATTTAATATTTTACAAATATAAAAAGCCTAAAATACCCCTTTAAATTCAACTCTTCTCATTTAATATCTCCCAAATCAACTTATCGATAGTGCGATAATCTATATATGTGTTTTTGACGCGTTTTTCATAAGAAGTTAATTAAGACTCAAATTTTGAGGCCTAATCTAATAAGGTTTAACCCCATATTCAACCACTATAAATAGGGGTAAGTTTTATTTTGAGGCCTAATCTAATAAGGTTTAACCCAAAATTCGACCACTATAAATAGGGGTGAGTTTTCTCAGTTATTCAAATCATTTGAGAAGCACAGAGTAAGTACTCTAGTTTGAGAAACTCTGAAACTCCTTGAGAACTATTGTTCAACATAAAGAATCTTAGTTTTAGATATTTTCAAGTGGTTAGAAGGAGAGTCACTGGAGGAAAAGCTATACGACATGTGACCACTCACACTCCAATCTGGGTAAAAAATAACAAATAAGACCAGTTGGTTGAGACTCTTCTGGGACGTTCTTCTCTTTATAGATTGTTGTTGCTTTTCAGTTAACAAAAGAGGTTCGTAAGATCTATCATTAATTTATGTATTTAGCATGCCAAACTTGTGTTTTGAAAAATACTATGATATAAAATTTTTAAAATTCCACTACGTACCGTTTTTCTAACAATTGGTATCAGAGGCTGGTTTTTTCGTTGATTTTCGAGTTTATAATCAAGCTATATACATGAATTATGTGATCTTCTTGTCTCTTATGCTTGAATTTAATTTTTTTAGAGAGTTGGCACTCTAGGGTTTCTATATAATTAAACATAATCATGAGATTATATGGTGAATATTTATTAATTAATTATGGTTAATTAAATTATTATTTAATTATTTATTAATTAATTTATGATGGTTATAGTTCCTTAGAGGTTAGAATATATATCTAGGTTTTTCATGTAATTAAATGGTGGTCTATCAGCACTGTTTAGGAATTATTATTTTAATTTTAAATTTGTAAAATTTTGTAATTAAACAATCCTTCGAAGTAAAGACGGATCTAAAAGATGGAGATAATAGGAGTTCCATTTTTTTCTTATGTTTATAAATTTTTATGTTTTTGAATTGTTGAAAATAAGATTAAAAATTGCTTAAAACTATTTTCTAGAAACGCTAGTTCAGCTCGATTATCAGGCTGAACCCATCGATTCGATAGGCCGATGGTCATAGAGTAGCAGGGTGAACTTCCAATTCGGTAGTCCGGTAGCGGGACAGAACGCTTTTCAAAAAGGTGCAAATTTCAGTGTATTTTTTAATTTTATTTTTGAGACAATTCTGAGAAATATGAAATTTTATGATGACTAGAAAAACAAAACTTTTGATCTATGAGCCATTAAAGAATTAAAGATGGATGCCACATGAAGAAGGATACAACTTAAAGATAAAAGATAAAAAACCAATGATATGTTTCAAATGATCTTTTGTAATCTTTATTTTCTTTTCTCTATGATGGAACCCTGATATTATGACTACTTATTTATTATTTTGCTTGTGGCTTTGCATGTTGCTTTGCTTGTATGCATTATAATATGATTTTTCATGTATGTTGATAACATGCTATGTGGAATAGGCAGTGCCGTTCATTAAAAATTGTTCATGCATGTTAACATAAAACCTTGACTTTTAAATTATTGAGTGGGAGAAGGTTTTCGAAGAGAGGACATACGGTCTCCATCGTTGGTCCTAGGTAGCACATGATGGTTTCGACCCTTAGGAAGGGATTTCATCATGTACCGAGTTAGATCTCCTAATGGATAATTTTATTTTAGCATGATTTATCATTGTACACCCCTAGGTGACAATTATAAATCATAGATAAAATAGTTGAAACGATGGTTATACACTCAAATTTATTTTATTATTAACTTCCCCTAGGAGCTCTATTAATGAAATCAATGGCAAAACAAAAAAAAAATGATTATTAATATATACTAGATCAGATAGGTCTAGGATGACAAATATTAATCAAAGGGGATTCATGTTCTTAATTAAATTTGGCGAGCCTCCCTTAGGCGGCTTGTTGGATTATGAGTTGGGAATTATTATTGTAAGGTTGTAATTTTTTCAAGGTTTTGACACATAAACACAATTGTATATTTACTTGTTTTTGTTTTCTTACTTAATTGATATGGAATGTTTGCTTATATTTGGTATATGAATCTTTATTGTAGATTAAAATATCTAAAAATGCTTTATCATCGATACTCGATAAAAACATATTAACTGGCGAGAATTACAATGATTGGAAAAGGAATCTAAATATCGTCCTTTCCTTTGAGAAACTGAAATTTGTACTGACAACACTGTGTCCTCTTGAACCTATCGAGGATTCCATAAACAAGCAAATCGAAGTGTATGATTGCTGGAAAGATGCAAATGATTAGGCCTGCTGTCATATTATGGCTAGCATAAATAACGCGTTGTAGGCTCAACATGAAGATTATGTGATTGCGAAGCATATCTTAGATAATCTTGAAGACATGTTTAGAAGCTAAACCCTAACAAAACAGCAAAGGGCTCTTCGAAAACTTTTAAACTACAAACAAAGGTTGGGGACTTTTGTGAAGGAGCATATGATACTACTCATGGGTTACCTTGCTGAGGCTCAAATCCATGGAGCTGATATCGATGCTGAGTCACAGATAACTATAGTTTTTAAGACTCTATCTAAGGATTTGATCCCGTTTAGAGGTTCATATAAGTTAAGCAATAGAGAAGATGTGACCTTGACTAAGTTGATGAAGCAGTCATAGGAGTTTAAAAATCTGATAAGGGAAATCCTCCAGATAGTGAGGCTAACTTAGTGGTTGCATCTAGTTCCAATCCTAACCCAAGGAATAGAAAGAAGCAGAGGGCTAAGAACAAGAAGTCTTCTATCCCGGCAAAAGGCAAGGATAAGAAGAAGAACAAGAAGAATCCAAAGAAGCTAAAGTACTTTTTCAATGGGAAAGTTGGGCACATTAAGATGGACATACTGCTTAACACTGAGGTTAATGATAATAACTCTAAAAGACCTAAGACTTCTCACTCTAATAAGACTTATCTTTGGAATTTGTGATTAGGTCATTTTAGCCTAAATAGGATTCAAAAGTTGGTAAGGGATGGACCTTTAGGTCACTTAGAGGTGGAATTTATATCACAATGTGAATCTTGTTTAGAGGACAAAATGACTAAAAGACCATTTGGGTATAAGGGCAATAGAACCGAAGGGGTTCTAGACCTTGTGCATAGTGATGTTTGTGGTCCCATAAACATCAAGGCATGTTGAGGGTATGAGTATTTCGTCACTTTTATTGATGATTACTTAAGGCATGGGTATGTTTACCTAATGCATTAGAAAAGCGAAACTTTTGACAAGTTCAGGGAGTTTTGAGCCGAAGCGGGAAAGTAATTAGGTAAACCCATAAAGACACTTTGATCCGATTAAGGTGGTAAATACCTCTCTGATGAGTTCTTGGCACACTTATTAGAGAATGAGATTTTGTCCTATTTGACTGCACTGGGCACTCCGTAGCAGGATGACATAGCTGAGAAAAGGAATAGGACTTTGTTGGACATGGTTAGGTCCATGATGAGTTATTCAACATTACCTTTATCTTTTTGGGGATATGCATTACAAACCGCATGTTATCTTTTGAACAATGTGCCTTCAAAATCAGTTCTTAAAACTCCTCACGAGTTCTAGATGGGTAGGAAGACATCCTTAAACCATATTCGTATATGGGGATATCTGGCTCATGTCCTGTATAAGGAAGCAAACAAGTTGGAAGTATGTTCGGAAGTTTGTCTGTTTGTAGGATATCCAAAAGGGACTAAAGGGTGTTATTTCTATAACCCAAAAGAGAATAAAGTAGTGGTTTCAATGGATGCAACATTTCTTGAGGAAAGTTACATGAACAACTTTAATCCTTGAAGTAAAGTGGTACTCAAGGAGTTGCCGAGTGATTCGATCACTCAGGGGGTTATCACTCAGGGAGTTCCGGTAGAAACCAATTCATAGGGTGTTTGGCATGATAGTTAGAACTATTGGTTCATGTAGTATGTGTGAGCTTCACACTGTAGCAACTTTTTTCTTTTTACTGTAGTATATGAGAGCTTTACACTGTTCATAATTGAGAAGTTGGTTATGACTGCCCTTACCAAACATCCTATCAATCAATGTAAAAAAACCAACCGAATAACAACCTAAGGGGCTTCGGTGTAGTGGGAGGATCAGACGTCAACCCAAAGGTAGATGTTCAATGTTGAAGTGTATTTGGCTGAACTGGTTGAACATGACAGGATTTTTACACTTATGCAGAGGCTATGGAGGATGTTGATTTAAAGCTCTGTACAGAAGCCATAAACACTAAGATGATGTCTATGAAGACTAATTGAGTCTGGAAACTTGTGGATCTTCCCGAAGGGGTAAAACCTATAGGGTATAAGTGGATCTATAAGAGAAAAAAAGGAGTAGATAGGAGAGTCAAAACCTATAAGGCTAGACTGGTAGCTAAAGAATACACACAAAAGGAAGGAATCAATTACGAGAAAACCTTTTCGCCTGTAGCCATGCTTAAGTCCATCCACATTCTCTCATTCATAGTTGCTGCTCTCGATTACGAGATTTGACAAATGGATGTCAAGACGGCCTTTTTGAATGACTATCTTGATGAGTCCATATATATGGTACAACCAGACGGATTAAAGGCTGAGGGTTAAGAGGGTAAGGTCTATAAGCTGCTAAAGTCAATTTATGAACTTAAACAGGCTTCCCATTCTTGGAACATAAGACTTAACTAAGTGATCAAGACTAATGGGTTTGAACAAAACATAGACGAACCATGTGTTTACAAACACATTAAGGATGGGAAGGTGGTTTTCTACTACTCTATATAGATGACATTCTGCTAATTGGCAATGACGTTAAGGCATTGTCATCGGTCAAATTATGATTGACTAAGTAGTTTAACATAAAAGAGTCGGGTGAAGTTAACAATATTCTCAGTATCCAGATCTTTAAGGATAGGAAGAACAAAATAATAGCTTTATCCCAAGCGACCTACATAGATAAAATTCTCGAGAAGTATGCAATGCAAAATTCCAAGAAAGGTGGACAACTATCTAGGTCTATAATTACTCTTTTTAAGAATGATTCACCAAAGTTTGATGAAGAAAGAGAATACATGAAGAAGGCGCCTTATGTTTTAGCGGTGGGTAGTCTCATGTATGCTATGCTTTGCACATGACTGGACATTTGTTATGCGGCCGGGATAGTAAGTCGATTTCAATCGAATCCAAGACCGAACCACTAGGTTATGGTCAAGCATATTTTTAAGTACTTGAGAAGGACTTGAGGCTATATGCTTGTGTATTCGGATAAGGATCTAACACCTCTAGGATACATTGATTAAGTTTTCCAATCTTGTCTGGATTCGAGAAGTCGACTTCTGGTCTGTGTTTACCCTTAGCAGCGGTGCCATTGCTTGGATTCAATGATGGAGGACGAGTATGTGGCAGCTAGCGATGCTTCAAAAGAAACAGTGTGGCTCTAGAAGTTCCTTGGGAATCTTGAGGTAGTTCCTGGTATAAATAAGACGATATCGTTATATTGTGATAACGTTGTAGCGATAGCTAATGCTAAAGAACTAAGGTTTCACAAGAAGAGTAAGCATATTCATCGGAAGTATTATGTGATAAAGGACTCTATTGAGGGCGAGTATGTCGTAGTATGCAAAATCATATATGAGGACAATTTAGCTAATCCTTTCACAAAGACACTAACTACGAGAGTTTTCAAGAAGCATGTGGAGGCTATAAGGATGCGAGATATGTCATTTTTACTCACTTAGTGTCAGTGGGAGATTGTTAGACATAGTGCCCTAAGAAGTAAAATGTTGTAATATGTTTTTTGGAGATATTTTATCAATAAAGAGTTTATTTATTATTCATATATCAAATGTTGTCCTTTTTATGTTCATTTCTGTTGAATGTATGATAACCAAACAAAAATATGAGACTATCGGTCTAAGAATCATGCATATGATGGACAGATTATACGGAAGACATGAATCTTAAAGGTGATGGTCTAAATCATAAGATTCGCAATCGAGAAAATAAAGTTGGATGCTTTATTCATGTTAAGATTGTTATGTTGCCTACATCCCTAATGGGAGATAACTTGTCTTGGTCATCGAAGTGGGACTTCGTGAGTTGAAATATTGGTGCATTGTTATAGGTGATGATGTATTAGATCGGGACATAAAAGTTGAATTGATTTAGTTAATAATTCTGTTTGTGCAAATCAATTCACTTTAGATAATCATATGTGTTATGTCTTAATCCTGAAATGACTAACGAGCCCTAATTGTTGACTTATATTTTTTGATGTACCAAAGAGTGACATCCTGACTAATGATGGTATGCATACTAATACGTTCGAGACATGATTTTTGATTCACGTAGGCTCATCATTCATAGACATGGAATCCATAGCTCTTTTTGTGGAGTTAATGATGTTCGTTTATATGCATTATCCTATAATTGAAAGATTGAAGCGTTCAACCATTTGGATACATAGGTGTAATCGAATGGTATACTATATATAGACACTAAGTATTCCAATGGTGTGATAATAGAATGTAAGATAAAAATAACAGGAAAGGTAAAACAGAATTTGTCCCTAAGCCGATTATGAATGTCCTATAGGGAAAAACATTATGATATTTCATGGATGATTAGCTTATTGAAGTTTTGTAATTTTATATAGTTTGAGAGTATAGCTCTATGCTTTTAGTAGAGTAGCGCTAGAGTTGATAATTATAAAACATGTATTTTATAATTATAGGAGTTTGATCTATATATGTCCATCGGGTACCCTTTGCTAGCTCATGATAACTCCTAAAACGATACAACATGTTTTTCTGACATATTGGTGATTTATGTTAAATTATTGGATTGGCTGAAATTAGATAAGAATGGATTTAATAATTCATGTTAGTTTATCGGTTGAATTAATTTTGTAAATTAATTCAAGATAAGCATATTGAATTATTTGGATAATATTTTATTTTCTATGGGATTATCTGGATATGGTTGTTTTAATCAGATAACTTATCTATTAGGTTATTTGAATTAAAACTGAGGCTCTATCTAAGATTCTCAGGTAAAAAATAAGATATTCTCAGGGATCACATTAACGAAAGTTTGGCAGGCCGATGGGAAACTATGGCCTGCCGATAGAGTAAGTTCGGTAGGCTGATCTGGGCTTGTCGATCGTGCGATAATTTGTATACGCGTTTTTATGTGTTTTTCATAAGAAGTTGATTCAAACTCGAATTTTGAGGCCTAATCTAATTAGGTTTAACTCCTAATTCGACCACTACACATAGGAGGTGAGTTTTCTCAGTTATTCTGATCGTTTAAGAAGCATAGAGTAAGCATTCTAGTTTGAGAAACTCTAGAACTCCCTCAGAACTATTGTTCAACATAAAGAATCTTACTTCTAGGAATTCTCAAGTGGTTGGAAGGAGAGTCACTGGAGGAAAAGCTGCACGACATGTGACCACCCACGCTTCAATCGTGGATAGAGAATAGGAAAGAAGACTAGTTGGTTGAGGCTCTTATGGGATGTTCCTCTCTTCATAGATTGCTGCTGCTTTTCGGTTAACAAACGATGTTAGTAAGATCTATCATTAATTTATGTATTTAGCATGTCAAACTTGTGTTTTAAAAAATACTCTAATTTAAAATTTTTAAAATTCCGCTGCATCCGTTTTTCCAACACATGGATGACTGCTTCGGATATTTCCAGACCGTGACATTTTACAATCAATGTTTATTTTTTGTATGGAGTTTTTTTTTTTATTTTTTTTCTAGTGATGTAAAATCTGTTTCTTTTTTAGTATTGTGAAATTTGTGTATTTATCAACTGTCGACAACATTGTTAGTTCCATTGGAAATACAATATTTTACATATTAATACTATATTTCCTTGTTGCTGTTGGTTTAGAGAAGTCATCGATGAATTTTTGTATTTAGACGTTTATGCAGTATTACTAGGTTAAAACTGTATTTGTAGTTGGCGATGGTCCATCGAAGTCGCCAATGAATTTTTGTATTCACATGCCAATACAATATTTACAAATTAATCTATATTTCTAGATCACCGGTAGTCCAGTAAAGTCACTGATGAATTTTTGTATTTACATATTAATATAGTATTAACATGTTAATACTTGTATTGCACGATTGCCGACGGTGCTAGTGAAAGAGGAGGATGAGAGATATATAGGAGAAAAAGGTGGGGATATTTTAGGGTATTCGTGCTTAATTTCTCATGAGATATTACCCAATTTCTCCTAATATACTATTTGCTATATATTTTGAAAATATATGACATTATTTACTAAGTTTTAATCTAAATATGCTATTTTGCTCTTTCTCTTTATATTAGATTAGGGCTTACAATTTTATGAGTAGCGAGGTTACAACTATATGGGACGAAAAAGATTTTTATTTCAGGATAGGGATTTTGAAATTTGGTTAGATTAAATGAGGAATTCATTTCACATTAAATGAGTGTGAAAAAAAGATAAAATTAAGGATTAATCACGCAAACGATGGTTCTTATTTTAGTCTTTAATATTTAACTAATTTTATGTTAGTCTCTATTTTGTTATTTTGTTTTTGTTTTGGTCTCTTCATTAGCTAAGTGTTAAGTTTTTCATAAAAAATTTCTAAAATATCTTATTTTGATATTTAATCTACTACTTTATTTTAGCTTTGGTCTTCTCGCTAATTTAAAGTTAGATAGATAAGTTGAAAAGAAAAATTGGCACTAAAAATTTTACTTAAAAATATTTAAAAAATAAAAAAGTCATCTAACTAATAATATAAAAAAATTGTTTTGGTTTTAAATACATGTATCAAAATCGTGGTATTTAGTTTCACTTTATATTTTTTCAAGATTTAGTTCTTGATAACTTTTAACCAAAGGAGCTGGTAAGTGAAACAAAGTAATAAGTTAAGGAAAAAGAAAAAGGGTCCGTTTAATAAATGGATTTAAATTAGTGATTTAATTTGAGTTGTATGATTTGAATTATGATTTAAATTAGTGATTTGAATCGTTATCCGAATTGATGTTTGGATGTACATTTGAGTTTTAATCTGAATATGAAATAAAATTAGAATTTGTGTTTGAAGAGGTAGTAAAAATAGTTTTTGATTTATAAACAAATCTAATAAAATCTTAATCTTAATGATCCTAAAAAATATCCAATATAGATCTTAATTAATTCTTCTTTTTACTAGAAACACAATTAAAAAAATCATCTTAATTGGTTTTCAAATGAAGAAGTTATAATTTTTTTTTAATATAAGAGAGAGAATTTCAGCTTTAACTGTAGTAAAAACATTCGAGTAACAAGAGTTTAGAAGGTCAAAATTCTAAAAACTTAATCTAAGGGTCTATTTGGTAAATGGATTCAAATTAGTGATTTAAGTTGAGTTAGTATGATTTGAATTAGAATTTCAGTTAATGATTTGAATTGTTATTCGAATTGACATTTGGATGTGCATTTAAGTTTTAACCTGAGTATAGAATAAATTGAAATTTGTGTTTGGAGATGTAGTGGATATAGTTTTTAATTTATTAATAAATCTAATAAAATCTTAATGTTAATGATCTTAAAAAAATACAATATGAATCTTGATTTATTACTCTCTTCATTAAGAACACAGTGAAAAAAGAATCATCTCAATTGGATGTCAAATGAAGAAGTTATGATTTTTTTCCTCAAATATAGAAGAGAGAATTTTAGTTTTTACTGTAGTCTAAAGTTTAAGGGGATGAGAATTCTAAAAACTTAGGGTTCGATTGGTTGGATATTCGAATCACGATTTGAATCATTTTGATACAGTATTTTCTCTCACAAAAATTTAAATCTTCATTCAAATACTCGAACCAAACAGGCCCTAGATTCTTGATACTCAAATAATTCAAATTTTGAGGGAAACAAACATGTATCCGAAGGATTCTTGATACTTAAATTCAAATTTAAGTGTATTGAGTTTAAAGAGTACTTGAACCAAACATACCTGATTCTTGATGCTCATTTAATTTGAATTTTAAAGAAAACGAATGCTATTTAAAAGAGTCTTCATACTTAGGCTCTAAATTGGATTCTATTAGGTCTAAAAAGTACCTAAAATAAACATATCCTAAACTTTTTAAACACCAAGACTAAAATAAAATTAAAGTAAAAATCTCAAAAACCATTGAGGTCAACCCTGAAATTAAATTCACACGAAAAAACCCATCCGTCTTATTTAGCAAAATAAATAAAAACAAAACCCTAACCTCTGAAACCTTCCGTCTCCTCCGTCGATGGCACCAAAGCGCGCTTCCCATCTGGAAATTCCGCCAGCCGCTTCTTCTTCCGAGGAAGAGGAGGAAACATCGTCTGAAGAAGAAGAAGAAACCTCGGAAGATGAGGATGTTCAAGCAACCCCCAAACCATCGGTTTCATCGCTACAACCGAAGAACACAGACCAGTCCCAATCCCAGTCCGAGTCCGAGTCCGACGACGAGTCGAGCTCCGAGTCCGAGCCTGCCGACTCGACCGTCAAGCCCATAGCTTCGAAGCCGATGGAGGAGACGAACGCTAGATCGAAGCCGCCCTCTGTGGTCGCCACTCCGGAGGGGAAGGCCACGTCGAAGAGGCCGAGAGATTCCGAGGACTCGAAGAAGCAGGCGAAGAAGAAGAAGAGCGGCTCGGAAGCGCCGGTTGATGATGGCAGCGGAGCGGCGTCGGACGAGGAGGAGGAGGAAGAGGAGCCGAAGAAGCCAGCAGGAGGAGGAGGAGACGAGTCGAAGAAGCTGTTTCAGAGGCTGTGGAGCGAGGAGGATGAGATCGTGATCCTGAACGGGATAACGGATTACGGGGCGAAGAAAGGTGCGGACCCGGCGGCGACGGACATGAACGCCTTTCACGATTTCATCAAGAAGTCGCTGCACATTGAGGTCACCAAGGCGCAGTTGTCTGACAAAGTCCGGAGGCTGAAGAAGAAGTACTCCAACAATGCGGCGAGGAAGAAGTACAATCCGACCAAGCCGCACGAGCAGAAGGTGTTCGAGTTGTCGAAGAAAATTTGGGGCGGGGGCGGTGGCGGTGGTGCTGGAGTCTCTTTGCCGAAGTCAAACAGCGCTGCTGCGGCGAAGAGCAACGGAAAGGCTGTGCTGGCTTCCCTTGCGGTTTCGAAAGAAGGCTCGAAAAAGAACGAGATTGATGGAAAAGCGATGGATTTGGCGAGTTCGAGTAAGATGATTGGATTTGATATGAAGAGCTTATCGTTATCGGATCATGTTTTGAAGAAGGGACTCGATTTGATTCCCGAGTCGAAGAAAGCGGAGTTGGAGGCTAAGTGGAGAAAGCTTCACATTGATGAAATGGAGCTTTTTCTGAAGAAGAATCAGTTGATCAGTGAACAAGTCAAGTTGGTCATCGAGAAGCTTAAATCTTCTGATCATTAGTGGTACTTGGTAAGGTATAGCTTGTGATGAGTTTTTGGCTAATTAACTTATAATGGCTTCTGGGCATCATTTTGAGAAAAGAAAAGAAAAAAAAGGACTTGTGTTAGGAGTTTCTATTTTTGTTATGTGCAGTGTTTATTGCTAATTCAGAAGCTTATAGCCTTTAACTATGTGAACAGCTTTTTAATGGAATTGCGTATTTTTGTTATGAAATTGAAGTGGGTTTTATTTTTCAATGTTTGTTTAGTTTTGCTTTAATTTTGGGTATCATTTCCCTTGCTTTACTGTGATTGTTATTATTCTGGCTCGTTCCAACCAAGCAGTTGGTTTAGGCTTTTTTTTTTTTTTTGGATTATTATCATATCTGTTTTGAGTATGTCAAGTTTGGAGAACAATGAAACTTTTCTTCTTATATTGGTTTGTTTTTAGTATCTGAGCTTTTGAGAACAATGGGCTTTTAATCATCTTGTTTTTGCTTGTTGAGTATTTCTAGTACTTCCTAAACTTAAAAAGTATAGATGAAAAAAGTGTAGATCATAAGGACAGAGGTACATCTTATTTAGAAAAAAAATGTACAAGAAAACCCCCTAACATGGAGAGTATAGTTGCACCAACTATCAGCGTTTAAAAAAAAAATGTAGAATTGTTTTCCCCCCCATTTTTCCCCTGTAGGCCTATGAGCTTTAATGCTGTACGGATAATGCTTAGATCACCTTCATCTGAGCCTTCAATTAGCCCGTTCAAATGCATGCTCAAAACAAGGTGTTTCCCTTGTCTAGGTTATTGAAACTCTAAGCTCTAGAATAATGTCTTGGTTATGGCGATCAAACTGCAATCGGCAACTGGGTAAAATAGTAGCCATTGTTGGCTTCAGAAGGCTGTGAAACTCTGGCTTCGTTCTGTTTATCAATGGAGAGGGAGACAAGTAGAATCACATAGCTTTGAAGTCGAACCTTGATCCACCATCTTTCTTTTCAAGGATTCTGTGAAAGTGACTAAGAATTATTCAACTAGAAATGATACTCTTAAGAAATTCTCATTATTGCACAAAGGAAAAGAGAGAGCCAAGAATAGTTGCAAGATTAGTTACACAAAGCAATTAAGTGAAATTTTGATATAAGAAGCTCTGACACGTTAAAAGGTAAGAGTTATCACAAACAAATATCTACGCCAGGAAAGTAGCTCCACAGAGAAGATAGAAGGGGGGATGGGAAGATCAAATACGTCATGTGTATTGGTTGAAAAGGAAAGTACACGGCTTACAAACAAAACACAAGTTTTCAGAGGAAACATGAGTTCACATACCAAGTCTCTCTTTTATGATAGCAGCATAATCAGCTCCACCACTTTTTTGTGCATAAGTTGATATGTCAAGTAACATGCCATTTGAAGGTTGGATTCCTGCATCCTCCATCCATTGAAGTACCTGAAAAAAAATTAAAAAAAAGGGTTAGAAGTGGGGCGGGGCACGAGTTCACAAATTGAGTATTTGTACGGCCCAAAATCCTCGTCATTTACGGATACTTCGATAATACATGTGCAATCAAGAACAATTAACTGAATACACTTACCATGAATCTTCATTTTCTGCAGAAGAAATGATACATGAAAAAACTTTTTAAGTATTAATAGGTTACCTCAATATATTTTCTCCAATTTCCAGCGGACAAGAGATTTTTCAACAGAATTGAATAAGTACTGATATTAATTTCGGCACCTGATGCGACTATCTTGAAGAACAGCTGCATAAATGCGAGTAGAATGTTAAAAATACTACATAAGTAACACCAGTTACAAGCATTTCAGCTTTGGACCTATATTTAGTCTAAGGTGAAATATCTTTTTATATTTTTTCCCGTTAATTGGTGAAGAAAAAGAAGCAAAGTTGAGGAATCATAGACGTGAAAAACTTTTGACTACCTTCATCATAGTTTCAACCTTCCCACTTCTTCCTAGAAAATGAAGAAGCTGATTTATAACGCCAATTGATACTACCGAAAGTGAGGGCTCCATCTGCTTAATCAGGCCAATGGTTGTCTTCCAATCTCGTAATCTGTAAGTTAGTTCCGAGCTCAGTTTCTTAGATATTTTGGGGTAGAAAAGAGTTGCATCAATTTCACAATAATATATATAAATATATATATATATATATATATTGAAGTGTAACTTACAGGCTACATGCAAATATAATCTCAAAGAAAATGGAATCGTTGAAAGGGATTCCTTTTTCTCTCATATGTTCTGCCAGGATGAGTACTTTGGACGATTGGCCTCCTCTATTAAAAGCTCTCATCACAGCTGAACACGCGATGGAGTCTGGTTGGATACCATTTGTTTCCATTTCTTCAAACAGTGTACAAGCCTTTTCCCATTTTTCTGAGATGGGCAGATTCGGATTAGAATTATTTCAACCTATACCATACAGTCATGTGAATACTTTAATATTGGCGCATCTCACCTGCGGCAATATATGCATGTAACATTGCCGTATACATCACTACGTCGGGACATAAACCATCCGACTTCATCAAGTCAAACACAGATTCTGCTTTTGTTAGTTGGCCCTGTGATAATGCAAGCAAAAGAAGAAGAAAATGAGATCTCTCTTGAGCCAAGAGTCTATTAAGAGGCAAAACTGAAGCCAATGAACTTGCCTGTTTGCTGTAGGCACATATCACAGATGAACAGACCTCCTTGGACAAAGGAACTTTCAAATCCGTCATTTCATCAAAAAAACCAAGTGCCTCATCGTATTTTGACATCCGACAACACCCACTTATTAAAAGAGTGTAAGTAACAGAATCTGATTTAACTTTCTTCCTCCTCATAAATCTATACAAACTTATTGCTTTCTTGTATTCCCCTGTGTTCATATAGCTTCCAATAGCTGAGTTATATGCAACTGTGTTCAACTTGATACCACGGAGATTAGCTGCTGAAAGCACTGCATCAATGTTTACCTTTTGACCATATCGTCCACAAGCAGCCAAGAGGGTGCATATTGACACAATGTTTGGCTGAATTCCATTTTGTTCCATGTCTCGCAACACTTCAACGGCTTGAGCTAACAAGCCACTGGATCCATAAGCATCAATCAGGGCATTATAGCTCACAAGATTTGGCTTCCACTTGTCTCGCTTCATCATGTCAAATACTTCTGCTGCTTTTAGAGGTTGCTTTGATCTTCCATAAGCATTGAGTAAGGACGTATAAGACACAATATCTGGCTGAAAACCACTTTTCTTTATCTCGCTAAAAACTGACAATGCCTCTTTATCCATACCATGTGAAGCATATGCTCCCAGTAACGTGTTATATGAAACAATGTTTGGTTTTAGTCCTTCTGCCAGCATTGTATCAAACGTAGCCCTACAATTTTTGATCTGACCGCAAACAGAATACATGTGAATGATGCTGGTGAATGTTACAACGTCGGGATGACATTCTGCCTTCCTATTTCTCATGGAATTGAAAATTTCAATCGCTTTCCCATGTTGTCCAAGCTTTATCGAACAATGGATCACAATATTAAGTGTTGTGGTGTCAGGACGGATGCCTGTCCCTTTCATGAGTTCAAAATAAGATAACGCTTTTGAATATTGAACTCCAGTTTTGTAGGCAGATAAAATAATGTTGTGAGTAACAAGATCTGGCCCAACTCCATTGTCTGTCATTTTTTTGCAAACTTTTAAAGCCTCTCTCCAATTCCCAGTAGATCCACAGGCATTAATTAAGTCGTTATATGTGGACCGACTAGGAGGGATCTGCACACATGAGATAAAGTCCTGAAGGTCTTGCTAAGGTGATATTGACAGTCCAAGTTGCCACACTTCCACACACAAAGAAGGTAGCAGAAAAAGAACAGAAATAATAATATTGATCATCGATGGTAATTTCAGCAGTTGATCAATACAAAGACGCAAACCAATAAAGCTGGCATTAAGCCAAGCTGATATAAATTATCTGGCTTTAGGATTCAAAGTACACAAATAAAATGACCCATTGTATCAAAAAAGGCAGCATTAGGTTGGTTAATATGCATTTTGCTAAGAAAGCATCAACTTAAATATAAAGTAGGTACCAGAATCTAAAAGGCATCAACTCATAAGAAGCACTATAGAATTTTATGCAGATCAAAACTATGAGTACTAAATCTCACACCACGAAACAAAGCAACAAAGCAACGATTAGTGAAAATTCATTTATCTGCTAATCAGATTCATTTTCATTTGAACACTGGCCAACTTAACACAAAACTAAACGATGGAAAATGTTAAAATACACAAACATATGCACACAAATACATGTCATAGCTGCAGAGGACTCAAAACTGAGGATGCTAAGTTCAGAAATGCAATATTGCAAAAAATCTCCCAAAAGTGTTCAAGAAAAAAGAAGGTTGCTCACATCAAGACCACTAAATATTAATTAGAGAAGAGGGATATAGATACACACAGCTGCACGTAACATGTCTTCCATGATATTCATGGCCCAACGCCACTGACCTGCTCGACCATGTGCATTAATAAGAGCATTATAAGTCTCAGCATCAGGTTTACACCTACCATTGAGATTGAAAGAATGTCTCATTAGGGTTAGGTACCCAAAAAAATAAAAAATAAGAAATAAGAAATAAAAACATAACTGACACAAGTAGGTAATGGGGCAGGCCTATCTAACTTAAACTGGGTAGACAGTTCATTCTCTATCTCATGAGTTTGCGTTCCTATCATAATCAAAGAGATAAGAGGTGGCAAAATACTTTATGGGTCAATAATGAAACATATAAATATCGCTCATTCAGGTTGGTGTATTCAATGTAAGGAGAGTGATGAATCTACGGACCACCTGTTTCTACATTGCTCGTTCACCACATTTTTTTTTTTTTTTTGATAAGAAGCAGAAAATTATTATTAATAAAAAAAGGATTATAATAGAGAATCAGCAGGGGACAAGGAGTCCGCCTAAAAGCAAGGCCTATAAATTATGGTGCTTGCTGCTGAGGGAGCTGAGGATAAAGTGGGTTATACTTATGCCTAGGAGTTGCAAAGAACTGTGCAATTCTAGCTTCTGATGTGGGTCTGGTCGTAGGAAAGAGCATCTGGGGAGGGTAGCTGTACTAGCTCTTCTTTGGTGGATCTCGTGGTTAAGAAGAAATCACAGAACGTTCGAAGAAGGCTGTGAAGATGATTGTGAAGTCACTTGTGATAGAGTCAAATTTTAAGTAGTTTTTTGGGATCAAGATAAGAATTCCAAGAGTTTACTTTTCTCTAATCATTTTAGGGATCGGGCTTCTATTTTGTAGTGTAGTAACCATTATTTGTAAAGGAGATCTCTTCCTCTGTTTTGCTTTATATAATTTTTTTTTTCATTAACGGATCTTTGTTTCTGTTCCCCAAAAAAAAAAAGAAATATAAATATTAATAGCAGCAGTTCGGTTTGCTATCCATTGCAGTAAACAATTCCATCACAGGAAATATTTCGATTGGTAGCCAACGAAACATTGTCGGAACCCCGATTAAACGAACCACGAGAATAATGACAGGAATAATCTCGAATCGCAGAGCAAATTCGTAAAACTAAAAACGGTTCCTTAATGATTAAAGAAATAATAGCCAAAGTAAATTTCACATCCTATTTTCACTGATTAACTAAACCTAGCACTAAGCGAGGATGCAAAATAGAAGAGACCAATCACAACGGAGAGAAAGAGCTTTTTTTTGTCAAAAATCAGAATTATTCTAATGTTGCAGTAGCAAGTTAAAAATCTCCAATGCACGCAATTCCTCAAAGGTAAACAACAAAACAACCAAAGCGAACCTCCATTCTTGCATCTCGAAGAACAAACCGCGAGCTTGATCGATCTGATTATGCCGCGCATACAACCTGATCATCATGTTGTAGATATCAGTTCGAGCACAATAATTCTTCTGTTTCTTCATCCAGCTGAAAACTCTCGCGCAATGCTCCAGCGAACCTCTCCTCGTCATCTCCTACACCATCCCAAACAACAGCAACAACCCTAACATTTCCAATTCCACAACAAAAAATTAAACAAAAAAATGTTCAATTCACCAAAATTACCTTGATAAGAACAGGGAAATTCTTCCTGGCGAATCGGCCGATCCAGCAATTCAGCAATCCTTCGACGTCGTCCCATCGGCGAAGCTCCGAAACCAGGTCAGCAACCTCAGAGACGGCCCAGTCCTTCTGAAAGCGGTCGTTTTCGACTTGCAAACGGTGTGGTTTGGGGATGTCGGACTTCCTGAGGCCGGGGAGGCTAGTGGAGACCTCGTGCGTGCCGAGGTCATAGTCGACGGAGACGCGCTTCTTCTTCTCGAAGGCCGAGTCGTTCCGGGACTTGGCGGTGTTCTTGCTGCTGCAGAGGACCGAGTTTCCGGCCCGAAGCGGCTCGGGCGGGTAGGCGAGCTTGACCAGGGTTGCCATTTGGGTGGACTTTGTGGAGTAAGAGGAGTTTCGACAGTTATGGTGGGAAGTGGATAAACCCTTAAACCTTTAGGCCTTGTTTGTTATATGGGACTAGGACTAGGACTAGGATTAGGATAAATTATTCTAGTCCTATGTTTGGTGACAACTTTAGACTGGATAACTAATCCAAAGATTCTAAAATAGTCCCACTTTTGTGGGATTAATAATCCCACTCAAAACCATGGGATTATTAATCCTATGTCCTGGATTACATCCAACTTAGTCCCCCACTAGTACATCGCCCCATCAGACCAAGCGACCTGCCATTGTGGGCCTTGCCTCCACTAGATCTCCATCATGTCGGCACCTTTACCAGATCTCCGTCTTCGGCACCTCTACTGGATCTCCATCACACTGCATCTAACCACCGACTGACATCGTGTCCTGGACATGATCTCCCTACCGGGTTGCTCAAAACGTCGTCGTACTGCTGCCTAAATCTCCATGCTTCCCTGTTGAGATTTGAAATTCCTTGCCTTCTTAGATTTTTTATGGCCACAAAATAATGTTTGATCCTTTTTGCTTTGTTGGCTGGTTTTAAAGATGTTGATGTTAATGTTTTTGTTTTGTGGGTGGGTATAGGTGGGGATGGGCCACGGTAAGGGGGTGAAGCTCATGCAGCTAAGGCAGATGAGTTGGGATTTTTAGATGATGAAACTATTATTATGTGAAGCTTTTCAGGGGATCTTTTCATACTCTCTTTGCCGGTGAGGGGGTTTTGGGTTTTTTTGTCTTTGACTTACAGTAAAAAGAGAAAGGAGATGGAGAGAATGAGAGAGGAAAAAATTAGAGAATATAAATATATTATATATATGAAAATAATCCTTTTTATTAACTTTTTATGTTATATGATTTTATTGCTTTTATGTTATTCTATATAATTAATTAAATTGTCATTCTAATTTCATAATTTGGATAATTATTTCAATTATAATTTCATTTAATTGAGTCTAATCCGACAATACACAAACACAGGATAGGATTAAACATAATCCAATCCAGTCTAATCCAATCCAATCCAATCCAATATACCAAATGGACAATTTAGATGGATTAAAATTGGATTAATTTTTTTTGCGTCGTTTTGATGGATTAACAATTTAGAAATCTCTTGGTGTAGCAAATTTGATATCTTGTGTACCGGAACTAGAATGGTTAGAATAGTTTGTTAAAATAATATTGGTTTAAATGTTATAATTGTTAAAAATTTTACACTTTAATTATCTTTTATTTTATAGTATAATTGTACGTAGCTTTTTAATAAAGATGGTTGAAACCACAAACTGTAGGTGCTAAATAAAGACTAAAAAATTTAAATTATAATGTGAAGTACTATTTTAATTGATGTTTGAAATTTGTGTTTAAATAGACAGTGAAAAAAGTTAATTGATTTACTAACAAATATAACAAAACCTAAATGATCATAACATATTTTAATAGACCATATGAATCTTAATTTATTATTCTCTTTCTTATAAACACAATGAAAGAATAATAGATCTAAATCTTGTGAATATAGAAGGATAGAGTACTCGGAAATTATATCCAAAACTCAATTTGTGTTTTGATCAAAATTTGAATTTTTGTCCTACCAAACGCTTATTTGGGCTGTGGGCTCAACTTGAGTTGACTTTTTAAGTTTAAACTATGGGTTAATTTATTTTTCGTCTTATAATAATATGTATTTAAATTTACTCTGATCTCCTATTTAATTTTTAATTCTAGTATTTTAAATAGTTTTTAAATGATTTCACTATAAATATACTATCTTACTTAAAAAATTAAAAAAAATTAAATTGCTTTTAGGTGATTCATTTTTACATCGAAATCCATTAAACAACTTGACATGCTCTATGATTTGATTAAATACTATTTAAGAAACCAATTTTTAATTGACATTTAAATCCCGAATCTTAAAACTAAATTAACAAATTTACTAAAGAGTCATTTGGGATTGCTCTAGCTTCATTTACGAGCAATTATTATTTAAGTTTGTGGCAATTGAGTGTTTGATTTGGCGTAAATCTTGGGATAATATAATAATTTGGTCCACAAAAATTCAAATATCAAAAGCAGGGTCTGGGCGTAGCTTATGGATTCCACCTCAGTAAGAATCCGTCTACGTGATTGACCTCCAAATTACAAAAAGGTCCTAGAAAATATTACAATACCAAGTTTGTCCTTATTCTTCTTGACGTGAGACTTCGCAAGTGTACGAATTATTCAAGTAATAATGTGATGAAAACAGCACCGTCTCACAAAGATTGGTTTAATAGTTACTGAAATTTATTTAGATAAAAATAACTTGAGTTGAACCACTGAAAAATGAAATAAAAATACTAGACAGATAAATTATAAGAAATTCATTAAATGAAAAGACACTATTTTCACCAAGACAATTTCTATTCGATTCTAGTAATTAGTTAGCATAGCCCATTATGTATTTGTAGAACGAGATAGACTTAGTTGTTTAATATTCCTTCTTGAGATGCTATCAAACACATTCCTAGCACATCAATGGATGCAAATTCCACCATCTTAGGAATTTATTATGCTCTTTGGTTCTCTAAAATGTTCACACAAGGCGTATTATTATCACTTGATGTCACATGCATCTTATAGTTCCTATTACGAAAAGCTATTCCTAAAGTCTTCTTCTTAGGTTTCAATTTAGGTCTTTTAACACATTTCAAATATTGGCCAAATAATTGAAAGCATTAAGCACAGTTAAAGAAACACAAACATGAATAAAAAGCTATTAGTGAATTATTTTATGCAAAGAAAATGAACTAAATCAAATATCCATTATCCTGGCTATAGTTGTAGCCTTAGTTATAAAATTTAGAACGTAATCACAACTGAAAACATCTTAACAATGAATTTCAAAATAAGAGAATAGAAAAGAGGAAAACTGTTTGTCAAATTTGAAGTCGAATTTTGTTCTGGGATGAATCGTCTTCTCTCTTGCCATTCCATGTTCTCCTCCTCTTTCTCTTTTGTCAAAAGTCCTCAAAATAACCCTAAAAATACCTATTTATATGTTTGGAGTCATAATGGCAATTGTTATAGTTCTTCAAAAGTCAAAACAACAATTTCGGAGAAATTTTACGAAGTAGCGCTACGGCTCTATCTTATGACTCCTGGCGTTGTTTTCAAAACAACATCAGCGTTCACATTGGCGCCATGGCGGTGCACCTGGGCACATAATGCTTTCCGTAGTGCTATGGCACTCTGTGAATGGCACCATAGCGCCCTAGTCTCGGGTATTTGTACTACAAAACTCATTTTTCTCATCTTTTCAAGGCCTGCGTCCATTTTTAAAGCCATGGTGCTCCTCCTCCAATTTTGTCTAAAAAGTCTTCAACAATTACCCACGGACTCCAATTGACAAAAACCTATAAAATAAGTTAAAAACAAATAAATATTTCCTAAAAACTCTTAAAAACTAACAAAATAATAAGTCAAGAATAACCAAAATATGAGCACAAATCCAACCTATCACTTGTCATTTGGAAACCCTTTTGTTCTACGATAATTATTCTCGCCTCCTTCTCTTGTTCTTCCTTTTTTTTTTTTTTTTCTTTTCCCTCTTTCATTTAGGTATTCTTCCCCCTTTTTAAGATTCAAGCACTCTATTTTGTTTTCCTTTTTTTTTCCTCTTTCATGTACTGGACCCATTTTTCTCAAACAATAATAATAATAATAATAATAATAATAACAATAATAATCAATAATAATTAATTAATTAATTAATAAATAGACAAAGAAAAGCCCTTATTCTATCTTTTGAACCTAAACGGTTGGCTAATTTCGCTAATATTTTCTAGCCGTGCCTAATTCGTTTAATGTTGACCACCAGAAAGTTCCTGCAATTTTCACACACACACACAAACACAATCACACATATATATATTTTTTGTTATTTAAGCATTCATACATGCTGATGTTTAATGTTTAATAGGAAAATATTACTTGGTTGATAAACATGTAAATAAAAGATTAATTAGGGTCATATAAAGGCTAAAGTTAAAGATATCATATTCTACAATTTGAGTCTGGTGGTCGATCAACCGGTTACCAAGAAGTTGAACACTTTTCCTTAAAAGTGTCATTGAACAAACTTTTGGAGTCTAAAAAAGTGATAGAAGATCCTAAGGGATATGGCTAGTTATTTTTTCAGAAAGCAAGTATAGAGAGTCATTGCTACTATGACACTACATAATTATATAAGGAGACACTTTGTGACTAATCAACATTTCAAGAAAATCATAGATGATCCAAGTAACATCCTTTGTAAGCAGAATGAATTGGAGAATTGCAATGATGAAATTGAAGATTAACCAACTCATGTCCCAAGATCACAAGAAATGGACAAACTACAAGATCACATTGCAAGAAGTTTAATGATTGTTTGAAATTTCCTATTACATATATTTGTATCAAGCCTAGATCTCTCTTCAGAACAAATACTATGATATGCAAAATATAATGACATTTACATTCAAGTAAAAAATAAAACGTTGACTTTTAAGTATTTTTTTGTTATTTTGCAAAAGATAGTTGGATCATATATATTTTTGTTCTTTTATTTTTTCAAAACCCAAAAAAAAATCTGGTTAAAAAATTCATTTTTCAAGAAAACATTCATATTTTAGTTATATAGCAAGAGATAGAAAAAAAAAAAATCATTTTACAACAATATTATTTGTCTTCATGTCTGTTTCCATCGTTATAATTCTACAACAATTTAGATCTATTATTTACCAAGCACTTAAACACGATTTTTGAAGATTACAACACTTTCAACTTTACAGCTTATCAAACACTAGGCTTTATATTATAGTCGCTTTCTAACCCAACACAGCTCATAGCAATTATTTTAAAGCTACAGCACTATCAAACTAACCCTCAGACAATATAACAAAATTAAAAGTTAAAACATTTTGAATTTATAGTCTAATTAAAAGAAAAAAATATTATTAATTAGAAATAAATTAAAAAACATCATAAAAAGATAAACTCTTCCCTCCTACACGAAAAGGGTGTTCAAGTCCATCAAGAAACAAAATAAATGTTTTTTTTAGGGAAAGAGGAACAAATAGCATATTTAGTGCGTAAATTAGTAATTATGTGGCATGGAATGTGTACTAAATAACAAATAATAAATAATTGAAAACACAAACTACAACATACTCTCACATCTTTCTCCCAGACTCCGACGACGTTGTCGGACACCAGCAATATTAGTTTTTGATATATTTCAGAAAGAAAAAAAAAGGACAAATGATGACCAAAAAAAGTGAGTAAAACAACAAAGAGAAGCACAATCAAGAAAACAACTAATCTGCAATAAGTACAAGCAGCCGTGAGAAGAACGATCATGAACAGCAACAAATGGAACAAGAACACAATGGGAAGGTGACGACGAAAAGGGGAAGAGAAACGACGCGGATAAACAATTGAGAAAACGACACAGAAATTGGAAGGAAAACGAAGAAGGCAAACATTGACGAAGGCTAGAAACGACCAGAACACATACAGAAAAATGAATGTATTTTTTTTATCTTGCCTCTATAATTAAATTTTCAATAAGTACATATTGCCAAATTAAATTTACGCATCAAACAATTAAAATTAGAGATATAAATAACAGCTGATGACAGATTATATATGCTTCCGATTGCATTGTTTGAACTCGACTAAGGAAAACTCTGCCACAAAAATAATTACAAAACAAAAAACAATGCTGTGATGAAAGTGCAACCCTAAAAATAGACCAAAATTTTGCATTCGGCATTTTAGCCAAAATATAGCCACACTGTTAAGCTCGATCGGTAAAAGCTTTTAACTCCAATGTCCCCAAGAGAATGGGGAAGAAAACCAGCAATCCTCAGGTGAGATTTTTAATTCTACCTTTATACAGGGACCATTACCAAATCCGCATCACTCTTTTCATGCCTTGAATTCTGCAAAATAAAGGATTCTTGGGTAGAAATAACTTCCTTTGGACACACCCCCTTCTAAAACAGATCCACCATAGCTGCCAAACCATTGTCTCCTCGCGGAAGCGATCATTTTAACGTAACTGATACCTTACTTCAGCCACCGAACCATTGTCTATAATTTAGCCGCCGCCTCTGTTTTCCCAAGCTTGCTGTGTTCACCTAATGTAGATCCGCCAGCCGGTTTTATACCTCCATCGTTTGAGCTCATGTTCATCTTCCTCTTTCTACCGCCTTGAGGTCCTTTATCGAAATTCTTTTTATTAGATTTTCTACCGCTTTCTGGTTGAAATTTCGACGGTTTTTGCTTGCTAAATTTCATAGCCCCTACATTCCTCCTTACTCGACCTGCACCGCTAGAGATATTGAACTCTTTTGTGCCAGTGCTGTTGGCAATGTGTTTCTTCTCCCTTCTCCTTTTATTTTTCACCAATTCAGTTTTCTCAGGTGCTGTATCCGATTCCTTGCGTTTTCTATTCCCCTGCCAGAAAAACGAAAATAAAAAAAATTCCGAGGGAGGGAAAAGCATATGAAGCACGGGATTCGAATTTATAAATAAAACATTTTTCAGTTGTACAATGAAATTAGACCTGGAGGTAGAAGTTTCATCATGCCCTGTTTCTGTATCACTATCAGCAGAATCCTTGGGGTTTGTCTTGTTATGGCGAGTCCGCAAGTACAGTGGCGTTAATTAGAAGAAGCTCCAAAAGTTTAAAATGTTTGGTTCATCTGCTGACAACAAAGAAAAGGGAACTACCTCCACAACCGACTTGACAAAACTCCTATATCTCTCAGGGGTAACTGACTCAACTACAGAAAACCCACACTTTCGTATCATAATCTCCATTATTACAGTAACCTGTAGACATTGAACACGCATTCTGTTAACAAGATGATAAAATTAAACAGGACTTTTCCTCTTCCTCCTCTGTCCAAACCCAACCACTCCGCAACAAAAAAAAAAAGTGACCACTGTTGGAAGAGATACTAAGAAACTTGCATGCCTTTGATCTGAAATGGTTTCTTGAAACAGCTGACCATGGTAGAATTCCTTTGACAACACTAGAAAGAAGTTTCTGCAAGTCCCTAGCTGGCAAGCAAGATGCTAACACTTTCACAAAGCCCAAGACAGCCTGTTAAAAAAATGCACACCAACAAGCTTCTAAGCATTAGAAACATCATCACAGAGACAGCCACTTTTGTTTGATTTTGAGATACTAACTTTTATAACTTCAAGAGATTTGCCTTGCAGCAAAGGTAGAAGAGAGGGACTAAGGTCAGGCATTGAAAGACAAATACTCGCATCCTTGTATATCAGCACTGATAGCACAGACACTGCTCCACTCTTGATGTGAGGTGATGCACCAGAAAGATAGCCCATTATCTGGATCATAAAACAAGGAGTCAATCAACAATGAAATGGCAAAGGTCCAGTAACATAACAAGAGTCAGAGAACCATCAGAATCCAACTTGTAAGCTTAGGATAGGCAGAGTATTTTTTTTTTTAAAATAAAAAAGGGTTATAAGGGTAGAGGCAGGTTGGTATACCCAAATAACCCTAAACCTCTTCACAGAGCTCACTAGTATCCTGAAGGCAACTGGGCCGCCAAGGAGGTTCAAGAAGCACGTCAAGAAGACTGGGTTTATCTAGGTACACCAATCTCTACCCTATGACTCGTTTTCCCCAAGCAAAAAAAGGGGAAAAAAAATATATCGGACCTACAAATTTTTGTATAATTAAGAAAACTCTACATTTATGCTACCACTTCCATTTGGCAAGGTGAACTCACCATGGTAATTAGTTTCTGGTAAGGTGCATCAGATGATTCAGAACTAAAAGATGACATGTCTTCTAAAGTGGAACTTATGTCAAGTAGCACATCAAAAGCCGCTTTCCTTGCTTCTTCTTCCTTGGCCTAGATGTTAAGAAACACAATCAAAAGGGTGAGACTGATATAACAGCATACAACGATAGGAAAATACACCTACCTGCCCCACCCCCCACCAACAGAGAAAAAAGGGCCAACCCATCCTATCCCGGGAGGGAATAAAGAAAAAAGAGGAAAAAAAAAAAGAAGAAAGAAAGAAAAAGAAAACCCAAAATAGCAGCATACAAACTAAAATAAAGGAATAAACACAAAGATCAACTGTAAAATGAAAAGGATAACGAAAGTTCTTATTAGCTAAAGTTCTTGTACAAAGCTCTTACATCCTTTAAAGTGAGTATGATCTCATTGACAATATGAAAAGCCTTCGCATTTTCGGCCTCTGAGTCAATCTGCAGGAGCCGGTTAAATCATTATTTAAAAAAAAAAAGAGCGGGGAAAAAAAAAGAGTGAATTGTCATCCAAATCTTAGATAACAGGACGCAGTTTCATGTAAATATGAAAAAGACAAATGCATATCTTTTACAGGGAATAAGTAATGCATCATCAAAGTAAAAAAAATATACAAGGGGGCACCAATTTCTTTTATCCAGAATTGCCAAAGTTCATCATTGTGCCCTAGAAAGTGCACATCGAACTGACCAGAAAATTTTTCATTACCATTTGAGCACACTAAAAATTAGATTTCTAACCCCTAACCTTCAGGTCATCACATAGGTCACTAAATGGTTAAGTCCACCAACATCTTACAAATCCACTTTCATCTTTAAACGTTAAAAGCAATTAGACAGGCTTTTATTCTTATTTGATTGATAAAGTATACGGCTTTCACGTAAGGTCTACCAAATTAGGTAAGAGGAAAATCATATGGAGAAATACGTTAATGGCAACAAAAAGATAGGAACTTCTACTTAGAGATGAGAGAGCGTAGAAAGCCAAAGACGGAATGAATAATAAGGCTTCTCTCTGATCCAAACATGTATATTTTCTATCACAGACACATGCTTAATTAATCGTATGAGAACACACAAAAGTGACTCTGCAGATTCAAAGAGTTGCATAGTACCTGTCCATTGCTTAATTAATTGTATGAGAACACATAAAAGCAACTCTGCAAATACACAGAGTTGCATGCTACATTTTCTAAATATAATTCAATAATGGTCCAGAAGAGTAGGTCTAAATAAGGCAAAACAGATGAGTACGTCTAAATAAAGCAAAACAGAAGAATAGGTCTGACCTTTAGTAGCTGAACCATTAAAGGATGAAAACAAGCAAAGCGACTCCTCAGAGTAGAAATTTCAGTTGGAGATTTAAAGGATAATAAAGAATCGATCAACTCATCAAATCGGGAAGAACAAAACCAAGGATGTTCCTGCACCATTCAATCAGGAAAAGTGTTAAAAAAAAAAAATTATAGAAGAAGAAAGAAGACTAATAAGAAATCTATCAGCTCAAGAAATTGGGAAGACCAAAACCAAGCATGTTCGTGCACCATTCCATTAAAAAAAGGGGGAAAAATCAATAATAAGAAGAAACATGTACAGACCTGAAGAATTCTGCTTAAAGTATGATATGCTGGCTGATCACCAATCCCATCGGTAACCTAAAACCAATTATATATGCATGATTTTAGTAACTAGAAGAATGAATCATGTGAAAGGGATCATTTCTTGCAGGTATTTAATGAACTTAAAATGCTCAAAAAATGACATGAGGATCTTTTTGGTTACAGAAGAATCAGCAATAGAAGCCAAGCATCCAATGGCATCCTGCAAATAAGAGAACAAAATCATAAATTGTTTGATATTTCACATGCTAACCACAGGTAGGATGAAAGTTTATATCATAAATTTTGCAAGTTTTATAAATGACCTTCATAACCAACTTGCATCTATGTTATTTATACCATCATACGGGTGTACCGAATACAATGAAGGAGAATTATAAAAAGGAGAGAAAAACCTTTAAAAGAGAGCAGTTCCTGGGGGATGACTCAATAAATAAGCCTGCGAGAGCCTGAAGCAATGCAGTGGAGTACGATGATAGAGCCTTTATGTTTTTTGTTGCAATTTTCTTTGAATAAGTTGGTAGATTGCACAATTCTATTTCGGATTCTTTCACTTCAAAGGAATTTGACTCACCAGCATCAGTTTTTTGGGTAAGTGCACTTTTGTTTTGATTTACAAGAACCTGCAGTAAAGAGAGATATAGATAACATAATAGATGAATTAGAAATGGTGGATAATATAAATGTAACAGAAAAATGCACAAAATATGACTCAAAAGAACCGATAAAAACATTCTAAATACAAAGGAACATAAAACAATACACACACACACACACACACAAAATGTCTATGAAACTACAATTATGAAATAGATTTCACCTGTAAGGAAATAGCAACAATTTCACGCATAGAGGAGTCCTTCTTAAGAAACTTAATCAAAACTTCAGCCCGAGGTCCAATATTTTGCTTCAGATCAGTTGGATACCGGCAAAAAGCAGGGAGCAATCCCCTTAGCTCATGAGCATGATCTTTTAGATTTTGACCAACTGTTGTACTTTTAACTGTAAGAGGAGGAGGCAAAAGGAGAGCGAAAACAAACACAAGGGTAAATTCTGAAAGATAATGATTTTGTTTTTATAATCCAATTCACCGTATGGAACAAAATAAAAAAGTCCCCCATGTTTAAACGAAAGAGAATATGTTTCAATACAATGATTGGGAAACTACCTTTACGACTTGCTCTTTGAAAGGAGCTTGCAAGAGGCATGATATGTTCCATGTAATACCCCAATGATGCTCCAACTACATAATTCTTCAAGATTGGAACCAACCAAATATTTGAACAAGTGAAGTCACTGTCGTTAAGGGTTATAGGCACATCTGTTAGTATCTTCTCTGGTCCCATAGAAATTACTGCAGATCCAATGCAAGTCTCAAGCTGAATAGGATGACAGAAGAACATCAATAAATTTTCCCACTTGTATATTCAAAATCAGGGTGGCGAAAAAGGATTTCAGTCCTACTTACATGACAAGTCTTAAATTTAGCCTCATTAGCAAGGGTCATCAAATCAGCAAGTTTGAGGAGAATATTTTTCATATAGTAATAAGAGATCCCTCCTACAAAAACAAAGAATAAGTAGAGATCAGTTCACACTTCACCATTTATCGATCAATTCTGCAGGTACATAGTACTTCAATATTTCAACCATTGCATTATGAATAATCAAGTTAAACTGATGCGGGAAACTCTATTTTTAAATAAGGGTAAGTTCAGGAAACAAATTCGATGAATAAACAATCAAAACCCAATCAATAGCAAGCACCTTCTTAACATTTTACAAGCGCCAAATAAGTCATTGATGCAATTAACTTGCGTTATCAACCATACAGACAATACACCCCACTTTACCACCTTGAGAGAGAACAAAATATGGTTCCATCATAAGCATGCAAATCAATCATAATACATACCAAGTTTAAGGAACAAAGCAGATATCACCGCCAAAATATACTCATTGGGTTTTCCATCAGAAGTTGTAAGAGAACTCTCCAAGATAGCACACGCAGACTTTATTGCACTTGCTCCAACATTCCCCTTTCCCTCAACTTCAAATGGTTGATTATCATCAATCGATAGACTTCTTTGGTCCACATGATGACTTATTAGCTCTTTTAACATAATTGCAGCATGTGATGCAATTGAAACATCAGAAGTCAGAAGACCTGGATCAGCATGGATAGCATGAATTAAAGAACTTCTAAAGAATATCGGCATTTACATAATGCTAATCATCAACACAAAAAAAGCCACTAAGCTATCATCAATGCATATTTATGCGACATAAAAGAAAAACCATGTATATTTAAACTTATTCAACGAATAAGGATATGCAAACAATCTTTTTGAACAGAACAAAGCAAGAAAATACCTGCAACAGAATCAAAAACTAGGGAAAGATTCTTAACATATGAGCTTGATTCTCCAGCACGAACTATGTCAAGAGAACGTTTTAACAATGTTGTTGCAGATATGACAGTATCCGAGGGGTTTTTATCTCCCAAAGAAACATACGGAGAAAGAGAGATCACAATCTTCTCTGTAATTGGTGAAATAGCATCAACACTTGAGGTTTCAAAAGATATTTCAATAGTTTTGAGAATGTGCCGCGTAAACGCCGAGAACTGACTTTTCATAATCATAACTACCTCCGAAATAACTTTTGACCTTGTTTTCATGGAGAGAAAAGGAAAAATAAGTTTCAAAGTATTTAGCATGCGGAGGACCTCCACATTGTTAGGTTCTGAAAAAACATTATTCGATCCAGCAGAAGTCCCTGAAGTACTAAGTTCAACTGCCAAAGGCATGTAAGTTTTAAGCATGGACCTCACCAACTTGCTTGCCTCCTTAATAACAGTGGAGCAGTTGATTGATTTAAACATTCTCAAGACATTCTTGAGAACACCACCTTACCTGTAACAGCACGACAACTTAATTTCACAAACAAGACATTCTTGAGAACACCTCCTTACCTGTAACAGCACAACAACTTAATTTCACAAACAAATTATTGAGTACAGAAATTTTCCATGAGTAATGATTCTTAGGTTACTTACACCAGCCTACGAGATGTGAAAAGGTAATGCAAGTTGACAAGAAGTTGAATTCTACAAGCAGATGCACCTCAAACTTCAAACTCCAATAGGCTAGTATCGAGGAAACGCATAGCAACCTATACCTATGGCTGGTGCACTGCAAATGGGAGTCTTAAAACATGATTGGGTAGCAACTAGCCATGAACCCCAATGCTTTATATCATTGATTCCACTTTATCATGTTCATGCCATCTCTACAACAAATTTAAACTACCATAAGACAATCAACGACTCAGTTCGAACTTCAATCAACTATCCCCGTATGCAAGACCTTGTTCCCAAAATATAAGAGCAATGCTATATATCACCAAATTCACGGCTAGCATTGTCACTATTGATTTTTAACTAATCACTTATTGGCATGTCAACTTTAAGACTGACCTACTAATTATGACAAAAGTCCCATCTAGTTTCAATTTCTTGCTAGCTGAAAAACTAGTAACGACGATTACCACTATAACAATATTAAGCATTTTTCAAGTTGTAAGGAATCATCATCCTAAACACTGCAATGTAGAGTAGACCCTTTTCAACAATCAGATGTCCCAAGTCCATGTATGCATGAGTGAGTTTCATGCAAGCATAGCGCTGGGGGTATGCTCGGCTGCTTGCCCGAGGACCTTACCTCGACTTGCCGACCACCCCTATTCGGACTTAAACATTCCAAAATTCTAAGAACTCCCAGTTGACCGGCAAGCATTCCCTAGGTGGCCCCTACACTGCCTTCAACCACAACGCGAGGTGCTTGTCTCCTCAAGAAGAATGTGCGTGCTGTTCAGCCTGGTATGACTTAGAGCTAGGTGATGAACCACTCAAACGGCCACCACATGGCTTCGTTGCACCCCTTAGATGGGGGGTTTCCCCTCATCTAGGATCGTGACACATGTCACCTACCAACTTGATACCATTGTACGGTGCACTCAAGTCACGAGGTAGGCCAGCCCTACACCCGATCCATATGAAGCACCATAAATAAGAGCATTAACTCCACCCTCAAGGTAAGTGGACTCTTTCATACCTATTCTAGCCCCTCTCAGCCAAAAAGGTACCTGACTTGAGCGTCGAAGAATCCTTGGCTGACACCACACCGGTGTCCCCTTTGACCTCGGAAGCGTTATCTCTTCTTGCAAGTTCATTCCAGGAAGCCGAGACAGGCAGGGCAAGTAATTCGACCACCGTGCACAACCGCACATGATGTTGATCAAGAGCAAGGCATCAACGCATATTGACGACACAAGCAATGATACACATCATGAAAAACTTTGTCATGATCATTATGAATGCACAAATTCTACAAGTTTTTGTTCTACTAAAACTGTCCAACGAACAAATTTTCTTAATGTTTTCGCAAAGGTAAGTTTTCGTTCTACTGAAATGGTCCAAAGAACAAATTTCCTAAATGCTTTCACTAAGGCAAAGTATGCATGACTCTTCTAGAACCATTTAATTTGGCTTTTGTCTTTTAGCCATATAGAGCCCTAAGCAAGCATAGCGGGGGAACGACAGAAGATGAGCTATGAGAGTTTTTTTTTTTTTTTTTTTTTAACCAAGGTAGAGATTTATTATATATGGTTAAAAGACAAAGGCGAATGGTTTTAGATGAGCCATGCATACTTGGCCTTTGCCAAAGCATTAAGAAAATTTGTCCATTGGACAAATTGAAAGGTCATTGGACTTTTGCCCACCGAATGGTAAAAGGCCACTAAGGCCTTTTACACTCATTGATAGGCCATTGACTGATGGCTATAAATAGCCAAGGCTTCAGCAAACTCCAACACGACAAAGTGAAGCAATCTAGCATAGCCGAAGTTGAGAGAAATCCATAGGCCAAGTTTGAGTGTTATACTCTTTGGGTTCTAGTGCAAAGAGTAGGGAATTTTGGGTGGAAGGGGATTTCAAGAAAGAGTGTTTTTAGGTGCAATTGGGCTTTGGGTTGTGAGCAATATTTTACTGATGGTGTTAAAATAAGTTTCTTTTACATAGTGGAAATTTTCTCGCTGCTCTCTGACCATGCACGTAGGCTAATAGTCGAACCACACTAAATCCCTTTATGTGTCTATTTTTAATCATTTTATTTTATTGTCCTTTTATTTTGTTCATATCAGCATTACACATGACAGAAACAATCGTTTTGTCCCATAATTTTTTACCCTTAACAACTTATATTCTAGTTGCATCATGAAAAACTACAGTTTACAATGTGCATCATTTTCCCAGCAACTATAGGGTAAAACTTATATTTAGTTTCATCATGAAACTTAAGGTAAATTTGTTTCATGCATTCTTTGAACTTAATAGACTCAAATTTAGATTCGAACATTAAGAATTCTTCGAATACGCGTTTGTTTCCCCCAAAATCCGAATCATTTGAGTATCAAGAATTCAAGTTTTCAGAGTTTTCATCCCCTTTAAACTTTTGATACTCAGATATATTTGCTACAGTAAAAACTAAAATTTTATCTCCTATATTTGAAGAAAAAAATCATAACTTCTTCATTTGATATCCAATTGCGATGATTCTTTTTTTCATTGTGTTTCTAATGAAGAGATGAATAAATCAAGATCCATATTGCATATTTTTTAAGATTATGAACATTAAGATTTTATTAGATTTATTAATAAATCAAAAGCTATCTTCACTACCTCTCCAAACACAAATTTCAATGTTATTCCATACTCAGATTAAAACTTAAATGCACATCCAAACGTCAATCTGAATAATAATTCAAATCACAAGCTCAAATCTTAATTCCAATTATACTAACTCAAATTAAATCACTAATTCAAATCCTTTTACCAAATGGACCCTTAATTTTCATGATGTGTATCACTTTTCTAACACCTATTGTTACTACTATACATAGAGTGTGTTTGTTTGAGTTTTCAAATCACGGTTTGAATCATTTTGCTACAGTATTTTCTCTCACAAAAATTTAAATCTTCATTCAAATACTATATTCAAATACTCGTATCAAACGCACCCATAATATATTCATCAGTAAATAAGGTCACTGAAAAATTAGTATTGGAGAAAAAGAAAAGAGAGAGAGAGAAATGTGGAGCCTTTATTCCATCAATGTAGCAATAGAACAGCTTAGAAAACTCAATTTACCTTGGGACGCCTATCCACAGAGAACTTCATGAGCGTCTCGAACCCTAATTTCACAGAATCCCAATCCTCCAAATCGCAGAACCCTACCAAGACCCCCAAGCACTTGACCACGGCCCTCACTGTCGCCACGGCGAGCCCCTCGTTCTCCCCTTCCAAGAGCCTCACGAGTACCTTAACGGACTAGCTAGCCTTAGCGGCGTCGATCCCCTTTAGCGGCGCCAGAGGGAGGATGATGGCGAGGAATGAGAGGAGGGCGATGACGGCGGTGGGGTCCAGGGACTGAGGAGAGGACGCGGCGTCGTCAACGGCGACGATGGAGGCGGTGAAGTACACTGCTTAAGTAAAATACAAATAAATGAAATATTGTGTTTAGTTTTCGAAAGTGAACCAAAGAGAAGGTTAGTATATTTTAGACCGCTAAAATATATATTTCCCCAATTTTATCATAATAGCATGAGAAAAATATTGTACGATAAAAATTATACTGTGTAAAGTAAAGCGGCCCACCAAGGGGACACCCAAAGGGTTTGGATTGGACCACCACATCCCTTGATATGGTCCAACCCCTTAATGCCAAGTTAACCCTAATCACAATTAGGGTGGTGAGTCATCTAGTTAAAAAAAAAAAAACCTTAAGTAGAAAAATATGGTTAAATGCCTTAAGTAAGTAAAGTTTTCTCTCATTTTTTCCTCCACCACCAAACACGGCAGCCTTGGTTCTCTTTCTCCCAAAATTTTGTTCAAAACAAATTCCTCACATAACCTCTTCCAAGCAAGTTTCAAGTAGGATCAAGTTTTAAGCTCAAGTTTTTCTTATCTTTCAAGGTAAGATTCAAACTTTTTCTAAGTTTCTCTAGGGTTTTCTTGGGATTGAAAGGGGATTTGATAAGGGTTTTTCTTGTCATGAATCATGCCTAGGAAGTTGACAAATCAAGGGTGTTCAAGGTGTACAAGCTCACCACTTTTCTTGGGTAAAAAACCTAACCTTCCAATTTCAAGTTCTTGGTTATGTTTGCTTTGTTTTGTTTTGTTCTCAAGTATGGCATGTAAATATTTAAGTAGCGTATGGTTTGTTTACCTAATTTTAAGGTATGTGATGGTGATGAGTGAAAAAAAAAAAAGGGGGTTGTGTGCTTAGAACTTAATATGGTTTTGACAAAGTAAATTTGTAAACTTTGTGTGATTTTTTTAAGGAATGGAATTTGGCATATTCAAACATGATTATTTACTAAAGAGGTTTTGGAACCTGCTTAAAACAGTGGGGTGTATAGTGTTTAAAAGCAGATTTTTGTGAAAATTAATAAAGGACTAAATTGAAAAGATTTTCACAAACTCTACAGTTTTGAAAAATAGCCTAAAACTCCATTGTGTAGTGGGAATTTCAAAAAAATTAAAACACGATAGTTGTAGATCTCAACGAAACTGTTAAAATCGTGAACGGTTTGTCAAAATTCGCAACAGTTTACGAAATATGAATTTTACAAATTTTTATCACAAAATTTCAATAAAAGTAAAATGACAAAAACGTTCTTAAACAAAGGGAATTTGGGTAAGAGACTTTGGAAGAATTTAATCTTTGTGAAAAATTGGGGCTAACGGTGTAAAAAGATTTTTTTTGGTCCTAGAGGCAAAATCGTCGATATTTTCAACATCTAGGAAAAATTGCAAGTTTTGCAGAAGTTGGGTTTTGTTGCAAAATGAGAGAACCAATACCTTGAATTTTGTTCCGCTGCCAATAAACAGTATTTTTGAATGAGTTAGCAAAAAAAGGCCTAAGAAGTTTTAAGAGACCCATCGAGGGCAAAAACATCATTTTTTGCAAAGCAGCCCAAACAAACCCCAAAACGCCTGAAATAGGAAAAATACCTTTAATAAGAATTTTTCCCCTTTCGTTAGAAACGATAAGGCAACATGAACTAAGAGGGATCGAACCCTTAGTGATCAGAGGTTGTAAATCGAATAATAACCCGATTTAGTAATTGACGAATACATTTTATTGACATATAGATGAATGGTGATAATTTGGCTAATGACGATACAATTGGCCAAATAGGACACTAAAAGATTAGCAGGGGAATCAAAAGTCAATCTACGATGTAGCATATTCAAGTAAGTTCGAACCTCACCTATAGTATGGGATAGAGAGTTATTGGCAAAAAATAGTTATTTAAATGTATTTATGTATTTGTACATTTAAAGAAATGTGAATGGTGTGCACATATTATGAGTAAATAGATCATCATGCATGGTATGGTAACCTTAATTAATGAACTAGCAAATAAATCACCAGACAAAGAGAAAAGTGTCATACCAACTCCCAACTCAAGGGGAGTCTAAGTTATGTTTTTGGTCTTGGTGTTACGATGACCCACATGTGCATATGGTACAAACGCTCATGCCTTAGTTAAAGGTTAAATTATGAAGAGAATAATGAATGTTCATACATAGGCATAAACGGAACATACATACAAGTAGGTTATGCATGTGGACTATGTTTGGACTTACTGGGCATTAGCTCACTTAGTTATTTCATGTTGTAAGTAATGTAGCTAAAAGGTCGGAGTAAATTTACTGATGAGCTGGTGGTAGAACATAAGCAATGTGTAGACTAAGATATGCATACCACCACTAAAATATTTTCGCTCGATATGTATATTAAATAAATTTAGAACTAGTTGTAAAGTAAGTATTGAATATAAATTATTATGTAGTACGAGTAAAATGAAACTCTTTTGAGAAATGTTATGTTAAGAATATATATATATATATATATATATATATATAAGGAGGTTTGTACACGTATATGTGTTTAAATATTAAAAAAAAATTATTCCTAAATTTTTATAGCTATGTAAGTAAGAAAGTGTTAAGGTACGATTCGAAAAATGATGGGTCGACACTAAACATGTGGAGAGAGCACATATTAAGTACTTTTTCTCACTTTCGTACAGGCTAAATAAGAGGGAAAAGCAAGACGGAGAAATAAAAAATGAAAAAAAAAACAAAGAAATGGGAAAAAAAGAAGATTTTTTAAACAAAAATATATTGATGATACGCATTTCAAATAAAAATATAAGATTATACAAGTAGGGAAAAACTAGAATGAAAAAAAAAATCTAGAAGAAAAGAAAAAAAAATGCAAACAAAAGCAACAAAAGTAAAAAAAAAAAAGGAAAAAAAGAAAGATGACACATGTCAAGATCATACGTCAAGTGCACTTTCTCAATTTTTATATATGTTAAAAATAAAAAATTACTTAGCACATATTAAGTGCACTTTCTCCTTCACGCAGGTTAAATAAGAGGGGAAAAATAAGCAGAAAAGAAAAAAAAAAAAAAACACGATGACAAAAGAAAGAAAAAAAGATTTTTTTGAATAAAACATATTGTTGATACATATTTTGAATAAGAATAAAGATTGTACAAGAAGGAAACAAACAAAAATGCATAAAGGGGGGGAAGTTTGGGAAGGAAAAAGCACAATATGCAAACAAAAGTTTTTTTTTTTTTTTTTAAAAAACACATATCAAGAGCACACATCAAGTGCACTTTCTTACTTTTATATATGTTAAAAAGAACATATCAAAAACTAAAGTGACTGTAATAAATTGCAGCTATTTATGTACTATAAAAAACTATATAGTCATGCCATTCCTATAACATTCTAAAAAACTACTCTTTTCCACATAGTAATTATTTTCACAACAAATAAAAGTAATATAAATGTTACTATCATTACTTAATAGACTTATCTATACTTTAATTTGTGAATTTAATTCATAAATATTATATTTTTATTTTATTTGAAGTACTTTTGCTAAATTTATAAACAAATAAAAAGATTTAACAATTACCATGTAGTAATGTTATTCCTAAAACATTCTAAAAAATTGTTGTGTTTCTATTCCACTCTTGGAAATTTGTAATTTAGTGAATTTTTTAATAATAAAATTTTGAACGTTGATCTTGATTGCCTTTGTCCTCGATTTGATCTTCACCTCAACTCTAATCCTAAATTTGACTTAAGCCCTAACCTCAACCCCGATGACAACCTTGATCACGGCTATGACACCCTCGCCCGACCTCCTCCCCATCAACCGCCTTAGGCTCTAATCTAGCCCCAAAACCAGCCACGATCTTGACCCCAGTACTAGCCCTTGCATCATACACCAAAAACTGTCGTAGGGATAACTTTACTCCAGTCTTGAATTTTGTCTGCCTTCGTTCATGTCTGCACTTCATTTATAGTGTAATAACTATTATTGGTTCTGTAATCTCGAAATCAAATTCGTAGTAAAAAAATTCCCATATGTTTTGCATTTCAAACAAAGAGTAGTGAATTGAGCAAAGACGACAATTACTTGGAATGGTAGAGAAACCAATTAAAAGCTAGATAAATGGCATTACATTACGTATTTGTCATTCCGCTACATAGCCTTTGTGGTGAGATAATGGACCCAAAAGAACTAAAATCAAATTGGATTTTGAGTAAAAAGAAGAAGGAGGAAAAAAGAAAAGCACAAAAACAGCTTTGAAGAATGTAGCTCTAGTGACCATTATTTGGCTTCACGTCACTAGTCAATGACCATAATAGCTAAAATTTAATCCCAAATAATCCTTGCAAAATGATGGCAATTCAGAACACTTTTTATTTATTGTTTATTTTACTCTGAAACAAACCCCACTAAATCCTTGGCAATCAAAGTTTACAACAAATGGAATTCTTTCAATCTGGAAAAAAAGAATTATAATCTCCAGGTGATTTGTGTGTTTTAGATCTTAAATTTAGATCTTAAATTGTCCCATTTGAGCACATGTCTACATACCACTCATTTGGAAATGACTTGCACTTTTATTGCATGTTTCATTTTTATTTTTACATAAAATAGACTTTTTCTTTATTAGCTTTCTAAAACAAGGTTTAAAAACTACATCTGGCAATAATCTAGAACAACCCAATTCACCCAATTATAAAAAGGTTTAAAAATCCTTAGGGGAGTTGTCCATGAAAGTAAATTAATGAAATCTGAACATGGCCTCAAATTAATTAATTGTATTTGCTTAGAAAGGGAAATGTGACTTGATTCGTAATCAATTAGCAAGATTACCTTCTTGTAATCCGCAAAATGCTCTAGAGATTAAATAATATAATCTTGATTAGTGGTACACAGATTCTATACTGTCCAATGCCAAATATAGTAATCTTTTAAATTAATAAATAATACCAAAATGTCAATGAAATTTATACTCTCCCAAGACCATTGGCCGGTTGGAGAATTAATATCATGAGATCATCATAATGACCACACATTTATAGAATATAAGTTTTGTTAGTGACACTTGTTGTGTCGTTCCTTGGAATAAAAAATAAAAAATGAATTTTTGTGTCACGATCGTTACATTTTAATTAGTCACATCTTACAAGTCATACTCATATGTATCCGGAGTTTACGTCGGTTTATTTGGTATGTATTATATTGAATGAATATATAGTATTGAATTGGCCAGCAAATTTTCATATGAACAAGATAAAGAAGGCCTATATATATATATATATATAGCTTTGAGGAACAAAATGAAATGGGATACTTATTAAAAGTAGTAAATTCAGCTGAACGATCAACGGTATATCTAATCACGCACAGCTAGCTCTATCTAAGTAAGCCAATTAATGCGATTGGTATTTCAGATCTAGCTAATGGGGTTTTTTTGTATCATTTCAGCCACCACTACTGGTGGCAGATAATCCAAGTTAAAATAAAAAGACGACAAGTATATTTGCTTCCCTCAAATCTTAACTAAGTTTCAATAAATTTGTATATTATACTATGATGTAATTTGATGTTCATAATCACATAATAGCCATTCACACTATTAAAGATTCCTCAAACTAATGTTAAGAAAAACTTTGTCATAAGATCTGGTACACGATACAATCTTTAACCGTCAGAATATTATATTTTATTAAGAAAAAATTGATGAAAACCTAATCAAGATTTGGCCGTAAAAGAGATCAGATTAATAGAGTATTTTTCCATACTCTAAAGAAGAGAATCTAATCTTAGGTAGGTAAAAGCGTTTTATGCAGACTACATCGCATGTGACTTTACAAATTTAGTTGACGAATATTATAGAAGCTCTCCACCAACATGTGAAAAAGAATACCCTATTGATAATGATAATGATAATGATTAAATACTTCTAAGTCGTCAATTCTCAACTAGATTCATGTATTTACTTTTCTCAATTTGATTGATAATCACAAAATACGACGTTGCAAATGTTGATTGCCTATAGTGCCTATGTTCCCCAAAGATGCACACATTTTTTTTAATCTTAACGCCAATAGATAACTCCCACGACATCCTCTCTCTCTCTCTTTCTCTCTCTCTCTCTCTCTCTATTTTTAATTTTTATTTTTGGGTTTTGTGTTCGTTGCAGTTCAAGGGCATTGAAAATACTGGGTCACACCCAATAGCCATTTACTTTCACTCTGCAACATGAAATATTGGAAGGTAAAGGTGGGAGACAGGAGCTTTAAGGCCATGCGGTTTTGCTTTCTCAGTACTGATCAAGTAATGAAATTTGGAAGTAGGCCCTGCAATGGCCTACAAACAACCCTCCATTTAGATTTTAGTTGGGTAGTACTATTCCTTAATTAGGGCCGTTTACTACCATGAAGATTTTAGATTTAGTTCTTGTTACCACCAACACCATGAACAATGCCAGGAACTAGAAAGAGAATGTGTTGTTTGGTTAAGTGGTTTGGTTAAGTGACTTGTGCAACTGAAAATACAAATTAAAATTATCATGAAATAACTCAGTCAAGAAATCAAAATGGAAAAGTTCTCATAGAATATTGATTTTTTTTTTTTACTTAATAGGGAAATCATAAATGAAAATCTATCTTCCGTCGGTGATCATTATGGTGGTGAATTTTATTGCATAGTGAAATTGCCCATGACCATCAAAGTCAAAACAAATGTTAAGTTGTACTTTATCACTGGCGATCAATTTCATTCATGGTTTTTATTATGTGAGATCATATATTATATAGTCATAATCACTAACAGAGATATTAGTCATCAAAAAGTGTGAAAAAGTGTTAATGTTATATTATTAGACCATCTTCAATACAAATTTTAATATTAATGTTGTATTTGTCATCAAAAGTATGAAAATAGCATATTTGATGTGCTATTCTATTTTATGCTTTAATACATAATACTATTTCAAATGTTTTATTTACCTTTTATGTTAATTATTAAGCTTTAAAATTTGTAAAAGTAGACTTTTAATATTAAAATAATTTGAAGATCAATGATTAAGTGAAAAGGCCAATCTATATCAAATTTGTTATATGTTATATTTGGTGACAAATTTGCAATCAAATTTGACATAGAGCAAAATTGGTATTAAAATGGCGTTGTATTAGAAAGTGTTTTTTTACAACTAGTATCAAATTTGTTATTGACATATAAATTTAACAATGTAGATGCTTTTAACTTCAAAATTGACCTGTAAAATGATTTTTTAAGATATAAAGTAATAATCAATAGTGGTATATAACATTTTTTTCATATTTTTATTACTTTTTAAGAAAAAATGACAAGAAGATTGTTCTTCCAGATCATGAGTATTGTGTTTGTCATATGTGATATTGATAATGATCATATCGGTGGTGAAAATTTGGCAAATTAATGTACGAAGCTAGCGTAATACATATGGTCGGTGGCCATCAAAGTCCTCCATGAATCATTTGTATTAGTGGTTTCTTTTTTTCATCATTAATATAAAAACAAAAACATGAATGCTGGCTCTTCTCGTAATTCCCACATTAATGAGCTTTATTTTTATTTTTTATTCATTTTGTTTTATTTTTTATATGTTTTTTCAGTAATTAATCAGTTTTCGTGTTTTGTTTGTTGGGTCGCTGCTAAACTGAGCAGGAGAACAGACACTTCAGCTGCCTTCCTTCAATGGCAGACAAAAAAAAAACTGCATTTTCCAATGCTAGCAAGAAATTGAGGCTATTATTTTATGAACACGAGTGCTTGGTTTCATGGAAGCTTCCTTCGTAGATCTACCGTCAAAACAGGGCTTCTATCAAAGACAACTCAACACATGATTCAGGAATCACTGGGACCCTTTTATGACACCCCTTTCAATCAATTCCATGATCTTACATATGATCCCACACCCTTTAGATTTTTTGACGTCTTGTTTTTGTCAATCTTTTGTGCACAAATAAAAAGGTTATTTGCCCTCCGAGACCGTCCTTCACCCTAACATATAGAAAAAATAAGGCGCAACGTAGTCGTTTGGTATTGTTTTTAAAATAGATGAAAATGTTTTTGTTTTGAAAAATAAAAATTTTTCAAGAATTATGCTAAGAGTGTTTTTAAAATTTTTACCTCAAAAAATATGAAAGAATATTTTTAAAAATTTTGAGAACAAAACCAAACGTTTACACGTTTTTAATGTTATTGTATCACCCTCATTTATCTCAATTATTGTTACTGTTTTTAATTTTAATATCATTGTATCACCCTCATTTATCTGAAATAGTGTTGCTGTTTTTAATTTTAATATTATCGTAACAAACTTATTTATCTCAAATCTTAATGTCGTCGGGCGATACTTGTGCATCATTTAAAAAGGTTCGTCCAACCTCCCAAGCTCAAGCTCATGCTTGGCCAAAGTCAAAGTTAACTTGAGCCTGGATTGAAGAAAGAAGCTCAAAGGACGCTGAAAATTGTAAAGGTCGTCCATTAGAGAATTGGAAGAGTGATGAAAACCGTTGGTTAAAACCACTTTTATTGTAGCATGTAAGAGCTTTACACTGTAGCGATTTCTTATGATTATTATTATTATTATTATTATTATTATATTGTTACTGTAGCATATGAGAGCTTTACATTGTTTATAACTGAAAAAATAATAAGAACCGTGGTTCTCACCGTCACCGCCCATCCAAACACAAGGTAAATGTATCCAGTTAACGCGAATTAAATCTCAGTATGAATATAAGAATTAGAATTTGCCAGTGAGTACAGACACTATTTAAGCAAGTAATATCCAAATTTGATACTTCAAAATTTTCGACTAACTCAAACATGCTTCAAAACAAAAATAGTGGTTTGTTGAACTTTCAATATTTAGTCTATTTTTTGGTCGAGTACTAACCCACATTGTACGTTATTGTATAGGTTAAAAGTACGTGGAAAAACAAGTGCTTTAGAGGAGAGATGACAAATGTGGATCAATATACAAATAATTGATGCTAGGTGATATGATACATGATAAAATAGGAATTATATAAACAAGTTTAGCATGGTGATTCTGGAGAAATAATACGACAACAAACAAGAAAACCCAACATAAGGTGTATATTTGGCATAATTATTTATTAATTATATGAAACAAGCCTGACATCTCAGCACTTCTTTTTAGTGGCTAGATTTTTGCAACATAAATGATGCACAACATACAATAACATTTTACTTGTCCTTTCCCTTTCAAGAACACATACTAAAAAAAGGAAAATACAAGAATATTCATTAAGAAAATTGGGTACCCTCCATATATATTGGTCGAAGCCTATTGTTTAGATAATATTCAAATTGCAAGTACTTTAACCGAAAAATAAATAACTTTCAGGAAAAAAAAATACTATCTTTCTAATTTTTGCTTTTTTAAGTAAGTTTTTATTTTCATATTTACAAATTAAAAAAAGTGTTTGTCTTATTATGATTTCTGTGAAATGTCATCGTCAATGAAGTTTATTACAAATAATTAGATATGTATTATGTATGTATTGCTTTTGGTGCAAATTCCCAAACTGGTTCCTATTGGTTAAATTTCTAGAGCCAACAAGGATAAGGAACTTAACTTTATTGTTTCCCTTTATATTTCTTTGCCTACAATTTTAAAATTGAGCAACACATATGGAAATGAACCTTGCTTACTAAGAAATGTTCTTTGAATCTTAATTTGGAAACAATAGATTACATTAGAATCAAAAAAATTAAAAAAAGGTATATGCATCTAATAAAATCTAAACATACTTTATGGTTCAGAAAACAAGCACCGAGAAGATTATCTCTCCTTTTTTTTTAAGTGTATTTGATAATACAGTTAAAATTAAAAATTAAAACGGTTTTATCATAACATGTGAGATATTTACATTATAATATACATCTAGTTATGTAGACGGAATGGATTTGCCAAACACACCCAAAAGAAAAGAGAGATTAATTTAAGTTTTTTTTTTTTTTTTTGGTTTTCCTTTCAATGTTTATTGTCATATCAATAAACACTCAGCAAGGGAAGGGGGTAGAAGGAAAAGGTGGGAGAAAAAACCTCAATAATTCATCGTCCTTAAAAAGATGTAGAGGATAAATCCAATATAAGTCAAACTTTAAAAAGAAACAAAAACCATTGAATCTGCTTAACAAAGCAGCCGATTCTTTACCACTAGATTAACGTGATATAAATGTTTTGATTTTGCGACCAATAATAAAGGAAGCAAAGTAAAAGAACTGTTAATAGGGTGTTTGATATAATGGTTAAAAGTATTTGTTAGAACTATTTTTATTGTATTTTGTAAGGGCTTTACACTATAACAATTTTTTATTTTTATTGTATCACATAAGAGTTTTATACTATTCATAACTTAAAAATTGGTTAAGACTGTCCTTGCCAAACAGCCTATAAATGAGGTTATTTATTAAATCTAATGCTATGATAATTACTATCTACTCGTGTTTGGAACAAGAATTTTTCCACATATATATAAATTTACTTCTTTGCTCAAAGTACAAAAATATTCATTACTTAGTAATTAATACAACGAACCCCACAAAAGAAATAAAGAAAAAAAATCTGTTTCCCATAAACAACGTTTAATTTTGGCAAAATGTGTTTAGAAAAGCATACTTCTCCCAAATTGACCCATTAAATTTTCACGGAAAAAGGTAGTTATAAATCGATCTCAAGAAATTAAATAAAACGCAATCAATCCAAAAACACTAGGCTTCAATAATTAGGAAACGACAATCAAAAAGAGCAGATCATTTAAGAAGTTAAATATTCCTTCCACTTCAAGTCTATTCTTTACACTTTCCCCAAATCACCCCTGGCACAACATCATCACATACCAAGGCTAAGAGTAAAGGACAATTTCGTCCAAGCGGAAAAAAAGATCATTAATTAATTAATAGTTTATTCTAGAGAGAGAAGAAGAGAGACAAAGAAACAGAGCCACAAACGGCCAAAGAACGAAAGAGAGAGGGAGTGTCTCAGTCATGCGTAAACAAGGGGGGCTTAAGTAGCGCCCAGTGGTGGAAAAGCAAAGAGAGAGACTGAAGAAGAAGAAGAAGAAGAAGAAGAGTCCATTAATATGGGCTTCTCAGCAAAATCCAAGAACTCGAAAGAAAGTTGGGGCATGGGTCTTCTTCTTGTTTTCTTTCCAGAAGATAACAACTCTTCCACGACCGCCATTGATGTCGACAAGAACAACAGAAACAACAACACAGACAAATTACTCTCTTCATCTTCATCGTCACCTTCTTATTCTTCATCGATGAGTGGTAATAGTAATGCGAGTATCATAGGGAGGAGCAATTCGAATCGTCTTCTGAGCAAAGCGCAATCCACCATTTCGATTTGCGCCCTCCTCGTCTTCATCACTCTTCTCCTCTTCACTCTCTCCACATTCGAGCCAAACAACCACCATCGACAGTACTCTCATGGCCAAATTATTCTCAATAATGCCAATTCCAGAAGATTCCTCGAGGAGAATAAGCCGAAACCGAGAGGCGATTCTCTATCTTGGTGGTTCTACAGAGTGTGGAGGAAGCAGAAACCTAAAATGAAATTCAGATCAGCCTCTGGTACTCAGAATCAGACGGCTCTTCAAGGTTTGGGGACTTTGTATAGGCGTGGGACCAGAGCCCTGGCCGATCTCGCCGTCGCTCACGTCTCGGAAGACGTGACCAAAGACGAGCTTCGCTTGTTCCTCAGAGCTCTTCACAGGTCCGGAGTCACCGCTCGAGCCGACGTCGTTTTGCTCTTCGCTTCCTCTTCTTCTACTTCAAAGTTTGACTCGGTGATTCGCGACGAGAACGAGTCGTTCACGGAACTCGTTCGCCGCCACAAAACGCCGTCTTCGTCGAAGAATGTTAAGAAGACGCCGTTTCGCTTCGACTTGGCTCAATTCAAGGCCGGGAAGAAGGAAGCCGGAGAGCCGTTATGGGGAAAACGTGTTCGAAGCGGTTTTGCGAACAACTCGGACGATTCGACTCAGATGCTGAGTTATGGATCGGTGGTTGGTTTCGAGGCGTCTGAGCTGGACCCGGAGAACTCGCTCTCCGGTTTTTTAGACCACGTTCCGATGAGTTTGAGAAGGTGGGCCTGTTATCCGATGTTATTGGGCCGCGTTCGCCGCAATTTCAAGCACATAATGTTGGTTGACGTGAAAAATTTAGTCCTACTCGGTGACCAACTCGGCCTGGTTAGGAATCGGAGCCCGGAATCTGTTCACCTTTTTGCTAAATCAGAGGGTTCTAATTCCAAGCACGGGAGGCGTAACTCGGACAAGACTCAGGTCCATTATGCCGTTAACTCGGCCGTTATAACGGGCGGGGCCCGTGGTATTCGGCGGTTTTCGAGCGCCATGCTAACGGAGATCGTCCGTGCCGCGTTGGCAGCGCAGCACAAGAGGAAGAGCTCGGTGACCGAGTCGGGCATTTTGAACCAACTCGTCGGGAACGAGTTCTTGCTTCAAAACGTTAAGCTTGTCAAATCGTCCGACTCGGTGTCGGACGTGAGTGAACTCAGCCGCAACTCGGCGTCGTTTTCGGGACGCAATGTCGTTCAGCGTGGTAATACTAATATTCATGATTTTAAGTCTCTTATTATGCAGCATATTTGTTCTTCTGAAGTTGATTCTTCTGTTTATAGGGATTGCTTAGCAAAATCATAGAATAAGTAGTGAGCAAAGAAAAAAAAATAGGAAAATTTTAATAAATGTCGCGTAAATTTTTTGTTTTTTAGTTTGTTTTCTACCGTCACAACTTTTGTCGTTCCGTGTATATAATATTCCCAGGATATAAATTTTGTCCTTTTTAATGTTTATTGTGATCACTTTTGTTGAGGAGGATTGAGTTGGCACTTAAAACAGATATCAAATATAAAAAACTATCCCAAAAAAAGATAATTCTAATAATAAATTATGAAAATAATCACTATGAGATTTAACGTAATTTTAATCTGTTTTAACATTTAAAGTATGCACTAACCGGAAGAAACGGTAATTTAGGCAAGAACTTTGACAAAATGCTATAGAGTCAACAATGAATTGTTACCCATATTCCATTGAGTTAAAACATTCATTTTTTTTAGTATAGATAGTTGGAAAATTAGGACATAAGCAATTTTATTTTTCTTTTATAATGGTTAATGAAAGTTACAATTATTGACTTTTATTTGGTACTATTGGAACTTCAACAAGCATTACTCGTGTTCTTGGGCTGCCCTTTGGGTTTGGCATGCAAATAAAGATTCTTTTGCTTTCAGACCGACCAATATGAAAACAAAGAAACATGAGCTTTTTTATTTTTTATTTTATTTTTTTGCCTCTTTTAAAGAACTTGAAATGATGAGAATTCAAAGTAGAACTCTTGGGGAAGACTTTTTTTGTTTTCCATTTGGCGCTTGTTCCTAGAGAGAGAAAGAGAAAGTCATGGAAAGAGAGTGTGTTCATGGAGGGAATGTGAGGCAACTACGCGTAGGGAGCAGGGGAAAATGCATTGAATTGATGAAACCCATGTGCTTGTGATCTTTCTCTCCGCGTTTGAGTTCAATTTTTCTTCTTTTTCTTTTCTTTTTTTCCTTTTTTGGCTTTAAAAAGAGTACATAAAAGGCAGGTAAAACGTTTCAATTACGCTCCTTTTTTATTTTTTTGGCTTTCACTTTTGCCACCCACGCTCTTAACCCCAACAAACACACCCTTATTTATTACTAATCCACCTTGTTCAGCGCTGTTTTGAAATAGAAAAAAAAAAAAAAAAAAGAAAAAGAAAAAGAAAAACAATCAACCTTTTTCTTTTGACTACCACAAGAGGTGTTATCACATTTCAACGTGACAACGTACTACGGCGTGGCTGCAATCGTTCAATTCTAGATAGTTGCGTTTTATTTTAAAACGTTAGATAATGGTCAATAAAATTCTAAACTATTAATTTTGTTTAAATTTTCTTATTTGACAAAAATAATTGAATTCAAATTATAATTTTTCAAATACGCGTACAATAAATTAGAAAATGATTGATTATATTGCAGTTAATGCTATGCAATCAATCAATTCTACTTGCATAGGGCATTATATTTTCAAGCATTAAATTTTTGAACTATTATTTTTTTTAAGCCCTACCATTTGACAAAAATAACTTAAATTGTAATTTTTAAGCTCTACCATTTAACCATCATCTAACGCCTGAAAATACGTCACCCTATTCAATGGAGACAAGCAATAGTTTAGGTAGTGACCTCTTGATTAGTGTTCTTTCCAACTCCTCTTTTTCTTTTTCTTTTTTCTTCTTTTGGCTAAACGGCTATTTACAACTCTTTAAACGTACAATAGTGTTACTTGCGTTAAATTGAAAATTAAAAAAAAAAAAAGTTTGGAACTGAGTTCAAACCATACTTTTACAATTTCAATTTTATAAGAGATAATATGTAACAAACTTGGTTTAAAGAGTGTCCTTGGAAGCCAAGTTCTAATCCTAAAGTTTTAACTATTACAGTGTAAAGTTGTCGTATACTACAATTTAAAGTAAAAGTATACTAGTGTAAAGCTCCAATTATACATTATTTAAGTTTCAAATTCAAATTTTAACTTTGTTCTTAAACCACTCTAAAAACTTTTGGTTCAAATCAAATACCCATGTAAGCTTTAAATTTATAACCCCCTAGTATGCGTGCTCAAAACGTTTTACACTATGAGCTCACAAAAACGTGCATTTGGTACACGCAGTAGAGAAATGGTTCAAAACAATGAGAATGTCTAAAACTGGGCAAACTTTTAGTCTGGAGAACTTAACTCCTACTTTCCTTTTAAATTCTAAATGCCTTAAGCTATTTTTACAATAAAAAACCCTTTTCATTCTTTTTTTTTTTCATAGACTATAATTTTCTAAACACCGATTCTCTGATATGATGTTTTATTCTCTTTTTAAACGTACATTTCAAACGTTAATTTAAAACTACTGTTTAAATCACATAAATTTAGAACCACCATTTCAAACCACAACAATTCAAACATATTTACTAAACAAGCTATTAGTTTCTTATGAAATAAGCTTTATTAAGCTTGTTAGTGTGTTTGAGAACGTATTTAGAATAACATCATTGAAACTAAATCATTGTAACATGTAAAAATTTTATATTAAAATATACTTTTATTTTATATTTTAACACATAAAAATTTTATACTGCAACAGTAGCAGTCGAAAGTAATAAGTAAACATAACCTGTAATTAATGAATCAAGGGAAAGTGTCTGGTGATTACTATACCCGATGCTGATTCTTTTTTTCCTCTTCTATTTTTGAAGGCTGACATATTAAACGTACCCTTTGGTTGACTTTTCAAATAAGGGTCTCTTTCTGTGACCTTACATTTAAGAACAGATGCATCACACATTAGTTGTTTTTCCTTCTTTACTAATTGGACGTGTATGGGTCATGTTGTGTATTCATTGCTGCTGAGATATACCACATGCTCTTCCAAAGTTTGCTAGAACAAGAATTTTTAATTGTGGACTTTTAATGGGTGAGGTGGAAACCATACCAAGTTACCATGTTCATGTTTTATTTTAGGTTGCAATAAATAATAGAGTGGTCATTAAAGAGTTTGTGGTGAAAGTTATATTATTCTAATAGAGGTAGAAGTGTAAGGTCTCTTCCATGTTCAAGGACTAATAAAGTAATCTTAATTTATAAAATTGGGTTTTAGAGTACTATTATTAGAGTAAGACTTCAATGTGTTTCTCTCTTTCTTTCTTTTTTTTTTTTTTTTTTTTTTGGGAATGCGTATGTAATCCTAATTTTAGTAGTTAGACGAGGTCTAAAAATGATCTTATATCTTCTTTTGACTTTAATCAAGTGTTGGCTGACAGTTTTGTCTTTGATGAACTTGAATATTTTTTTTTTTTCAATCATCCATGTACTAAAAAACTAACTTGTATCTGCAATCTTCTGATATTTTGAGATATCATTATCATCATCCTCAAGTATATAATGTATGTATTATTACAATGAATTATGCCATAGGTAATAAACAACTATTGATATAAAATTTTAAAAATCAAATTAAATTTAGATTTATCTATCAAATCAAATGAAATTCATATCAAATTCAAAAAAAAAAGATAATTTAACAGAATCTAGGGAAGAAATTCATGTCCAACTAGTAAAATCATTTTTACCTTAAAAAATTCTCTACCTCTTTTCAGCCAAGGCTACCCTCATGATGCATCACTTTCTGTGCAAAGCTTGAGAGACTTTTATGTAAGGTGTAATTATCAAAAAACAAAAAAATAGATACAATTGAAGTTACTGCCTGAGGGGAAAAACACATAGAAGACAAACAGAAGTATGATACTTGGCACAACCAAGGAGAAAACTTTGCTTGTGAGATGAAAACAAATTCCCTATAAAAATACCACCAACCATTAGGGTTATCCTAGAAGTTAGTTGCTCTTGCAGTTCAAGAATATTACCAAAAAGATGTTTGGGAATGCTCTTGAATTAGCATTTATTTTGTACAAATTATTGAATGTAATTTTGGATCAACCTTCACTCTAATTATTTTTAAAGGAAACTCGGAGATTTTATTAATCATTTAGCAAATCATTAAGCGCAAAATGTCCAATAAATTCTCATACTAATTTTAGGAGCTATAAAAACCTTGTAATGGTGTTAGTATTCTTTACCTTGATAAATTATTGTACTCTAGAATTATATATTAAAGAGTAGGAATGAGATTTTATCCACAATATCTAAGAATATACGTGTTTAATAGAATAGGTATAACGGTCACTAAATAGGATGTAGGGTAGATATAGGGCCTTATATTATCACCGAGTTGAGGAGTAAGGCAAGAAAGCTCTTTTGTTGCCCAATCGACTCGATGTACTATACATATACTTTGAAAATTCATTTATAAACACATAAAGTAAATATGCGTGTGATGTGTTTTATTTTTATTTTTAAACAAACTGATTTTGTGAGATATTAATAGCAATGTTGCTGAATTTATATTTAACTTGATAGAGCTTATTTTGAGTGTTGTCAAGGTTGTAAGTTTTTTTTTTTTTTTTAGTTGATCAATAAAATATAGTTAGGATAAGAAAAGCTCTTCCAATGGGATTCTCCAAACTTAACCCCTGTTTAGCTAAAGATAGTTCCCACCACAAACTCAGTTATAAATAGTGTAAAGCTCTCACATACTATAGTAAAAAGTAAAAAATTACTATAGTGTAAAACTCTCACATACTAAAGTAAAAACGGTTCTCATCAATAGTTTTTATCACTAGCCAAACACCATTTAGTCTTGCCTCAAGGAAGACGGGGTAGAGGGATAGGCATAGGGGCAATAGAAAGGGTGAGGACGGGATGGGAGAAATATACCTATTCTCATACCACTTGAAAATCATCCCAACTAAAAAGTGAAGCGATATAGTCCGATTAGGAGAAAAAAATACCGCTAACGAACGGTCTATTTTTCATTGCTATTTGTCTTTACTCTTAGATAAATGGAAGGGCGTTTAGTCCAATCAGACTGTTTAGCTTTTTGTTTTTTGTTTTTTTTTTTTGGCGCTAAATATCTTCTATAATGTGACTAAAAATAATGTGGGAACAATTATTGATTCAAAAGTTCTAGAGGAATTGCAACCAATGACCAATTAGCTATGAATGGCAGGGAGCTATGATTGTTAAATTAATGACAATGACATGATCTTCAATCAACATCCCATTAAACAGGATTATGAATAATAATCAAAGAAAGACATTCCACTAAACAAGAAGGGGGGGAAAGCAAGGGAATTAATATGAACATGAAATTCAAGGAAATAAGGCTAGTACTGGTGTCAATATTCCCAAATTTTGCTTCGGATGCTCACTCTTATAGGGTGTTTGGAAAGATAGTGGGAACCAGTAATAGGAACCACTTTTACTGTAGCATTTTGAGAGTTTTACACTGTAACATATTTTTTTATTATTTCTATAACATGTGAGAACTTTATACTGTTTATAACTAAAATTATAGTAAAAACTAAATAGTTCTCGCCACTGTCAAACACCCATTTAGTCTTAATCATACCCACACTGTAATCCTTTTCTACCCAAAATATAAAATAAAATCATATCCACACACTGGTAAAAGCCAGGCCACCGACACCCTAATGGTGCCACGTATCACCAAATTATTTTAAGACAATCACCACTCTTTTCTCCTTCTTGGCTAAGACTCCGGTGGGCCCTATTGGGGTGGAAAAAAGAGGAAATTTTATAAACACACTTTTTTAATTTTTACTTTTTATAAACTTTTTCACTTTTTTTTATTTGTGGTATTATTTAAAATATAATATAAATAATAATATAACATAAAATTTTTTAAATATAAAAAATATGACACAAATAAGCATAATTTTTAAAAATAGGGCATAATATGTAATTTTTTTTTAAAAAAAGGACTTTGTTGATTCCTCTTAAGCAATTTGCAAATATGAAGGCCCACGTTATTTGTTGCATGAAAGGTGATAAGGGCTTGTGAAATGGCAGGTTCTCTAGGAGATAGGATCTAAGGGGCTTTCAGTGGACTGTATCAGAAATTGTAGGTAAGAACAGCCGGACGCTAGCTGGGCTCCACATTCTATTCCTTCTTGATACTGACGTGGAAGATTGCTAGTGTAGCTCCATTTTAACACATTTTCCTAGAGATGAATTGCTTTTCTTTTTCTTTTTTCTTTTTTATTTTTTGGGTGGAAAAAAAAGTTTTGAAATGAATTGCTCATGCCACTCTCAAAGGTCGTTAGGGGTTCTCGCCATGAAAATGCTATCATTTTTCTCATCTTCAATCATTAGCAAATTCTGTTTTTTTTAATCATTAGCAAAATATTCTTAATATTCAGTCACTCTTTATGTATAAATTAGTCATACAGACACCAAAGATTTGAGTAATAAATGTCATTGATTCATGGGTTTGAAAAAAAATTTAAATTTTTCAAGAGAAAAGATTATTTTCAAAATATTTAAACTGTGGTTCATACAAGAGTTAGAAGAATATTTTATTCAAAAAATATCACGTGAATCAGAGGCGAAGACAAAAAGGGCCTGAGGTCCCCTCAACTTTTTTTTCCCTACATAATATATAGTCATATAAGTTATATACTCCAAAAGTTACTAAAATTTACACAAAGCCCCCTAAAAAGTTAAATATATAAACGACCATACTTAACAATTTCAAAAATTCACTTGAGTGGCCAATATTAGCTCAGTCCTTAAACAGCTTTAAAAAAAAAAAAAAAAAGCCCCTACAATGCAAGAGATCATAATATTAAAGCTTTTTCAATAAATGTTGTGAAGAATTAGCTACGCAACTGAATGAGAAATTAATTAATTAATGATACTATGTTTTTTTTGCTAGAAGCATGATACTTTATTTGTGTATATTAAGAAAGGCATCTTCAAGTAGATTTGAAAATGAGGTAATTATCTAATATTTTCAATGCACGAGAACTCGACAACAAAATTATAAACATTGTTAATTGTTGATTTTGGTTAATGTTTTATAGAAATTATTAGCCTCCCTAACAAAAAAATCTTGACTTCGTCACTGACATGAATTATGCTATAAATCAGTGGCATTGTTTACCTATGCATAATCTAAATAAAGTTTTAGGGTTCGAATAAGTTTTTTACTTATATTATAGGATTCAAAATCGAAGTCACTTTAAATCTCATTCATGTGTTTTCTTAAACCCAAAATCACAAAATGAACTATTGTAAATTTACTTAGATACTCTATGAGTGAATTTTGTATTTTCAATCTAAAAAAGCTATGTACTTATTAATTAATGTTAATACCATAATCAAAAATGATTTTATTTATTATATTAAAAATAAGAAAAATAAGTTGTGTAATTTTTTAAAAAATAGAGAAAGTGTAAAAAAATTTGATACAATAATAGAAAATTAAAGATAGTGTCAAAACTAAAGTATATCAGTGTATTTCAATAAAAACTAATGTGGTATTTAACGATAAGAGTTAGAATCAAAACTTGTGGTTGCTACAGTGTAAAGCTCTCACATGTTACAGCGTAAAAAAAAAAACGTGCTACAATGTAAAGCTTTCACATGCTATATATTTTCAAGCAAAATTAGTTCTAATCAATGCCCCTAAACACTCTATAAAGTGTAAACTTAAAAGTTAATAATAATCAAGATAATTGTTATAATATTGGATGAATAAAATAGTATATATAGTTTGTACTTTGGGTTTAAGATAGAAATTTAATATTACCATGAGGATTAGAAGTCCCAATAGAGGGGTTTTTAAAATTTACACGGGGTCCATTAATTCCGCTCTCATTTTAAAATACGAATGAGTAAGTAAAGATGTGGCCTTTAATAAGTAAACATGCTAAAGAATATTTAGGTAGGTTTGGATTTTCCTTCATATGCAATTAACTTGCGCAATCTATGATCCAGTTTTTTAGGTTCCTAAAGAAGTATAGGGAGTATAGTAGAGGTGTTATTAGTTGTAGACTTACAACACATCACTTTTTATAAAGACTATATCGTTATTTCTTATTTCTATATGTACATTTATTTTACTTTTTCAGCCCTGAAATGATGAAGAGAAAAAAAAAAAAAGATTTGAATTGTTGGAAAAAAAAAAAAATCAGCTTTCGCATGATAAGAGATACAAAATTTTCAAAGAATGGGAAAGTTTTAAAACCTAATTTAACAACTAAGAGAATAGAAATATATATTTCAAAAAGAAAATAATACATTATGTATATTTTTCCTGCTAGAATCAATACTATTCTTTAAAAAATCTTAATTACTATTCTCATAAACTTAAAACTCAATATAAAAACAACTCATACAACCACTAACCTTTGAGTTAGTCTCTATTGGCCAAAAAATAAGTAGATCGTTATTACCAATTATAAGTAATGGACCGTTTTGTGGCAAAGACATGAGTTTAATTTAGTTTTGGTGCCTGACTCACACACCCACTAAATACTAATTAAAGGGAAAAAAAAGAGTAGAACGAATATTTTTAGGAAAAGGGCTTTTATCATTTTAATACCTTGTATTTAAAAAAAAAAAAAACATCACATTGGTTCTCTGTTGTTTGAAAAATATTAAAATGGTATTCTTTAGTTTTTGAAAAGATCATTTTGGTACCTTAAGTTTGTGTTTTCTAATGTTAAATTTCCAATTTACCCTTTTATTAATGAACCTTAAATTATTTTGTGAAAACTATAAAAGAACATAAATACAAATAACGCCAAAAAATAAATAAGTCCACATATATGCTTTCTTTAATGAGTTTTGTTTAATCTTTTGTTTTGATTAACTATTATAGTTTTACAAAATTTATTTAGGATTCGTTAATAATTGAGTAAAAAAGAAATTTCATATTAAAAAACAAACTCACAAAGTACTAAAACTATATCCTTGCAAATTATAAAGTACCGTTTTAATATTTTTTAAACAATATGACATTGACACGCTTTCTTGTGAAAACTATAGAAGAACATAAATACAAATAACGCCAAAAAATAAATAAGTCCATATATATGCTTTCTTTAATGAGTTTTGTTTAATTTTTTGTTTTGATTAACTATTATAGTCTTACAAAATTAATTTAGGATTCGTCAATAAATGAGTAAAAAAGAAATTTCATATTAAAAAACAAACTCACAAAGTACTAAAATTATATTCTTACAAATTATAAAGTATCATTTTAATATTTTTTAAGCAATATGATGTTTCTCTAAACTAAGTAGTACTGAAATGATAGTATCTTTAGGAAAAATATTAGTTGACCGTTACGAAGCAGAGACACGAGTTTAATTTGCTGACGGCCCATGCTGCAAAAGTAGAAGGTGCCCATTATCTAATGCATTATACGCCGAAAGGTACTAGAGATTAGTCTCGAGTGCACTAATTAATTATAAATTATTACATTATTATCTGTCAAGCTTAATTTGCTTACTTGCAACAGTGGAAAAATAAGATTTGGATCTTTTATGTCTTAATATAGTATAGTATATAGCTTACTTAATCCACTATATCACGTTTTCTTCACTGATGAATTTTCATTCATTATCGTTTCTTAATGCTTAATTAGATATTGATCAAAACTTCACATCTCACGAAATATGTTGGAGTTTGTTAATTTAATTATTATAGTTTTATTTGTTGGATTACACAATTAATTCGATTATGTTGGTGGTTAACAAAGTTAGAAGCTTTAATTAGGTTTTTTCACATGGCACTAGGAAAAAAAATAGAAAATAAAACAGCAATTAGTGCACGTGTAATTATTTACTTGAAGTTCAACGTAGGGGAATATCATTTTGAAATCGAAATTTTCTTTTTAATATCACAGTCCATATATGATTGGGCAGAATCCAGTTAGGAATTGCTAGAGTCTCTGGCAAAACATGGGAATCGGCAATTTTTTTCCCAAATCGACAAATAGGCATATGGGGCGGGGCGCATTCACTTGGTGAGCGGCTGTCTTTTGAACTTTTTTTTCTTATAATTTTTGTGTTAGATATTTTTATATACGGAATTATGATTTTCATGCATGCATGAATTCAAATTGCATAAAAATCATCTAAATGCGGGAACGTAAAGGAAAGAAAATCTAACCTCCAATCATTGACAAATACAGTAAGAATGAAGAATATCTCTACAAGAATTCCTGAATAAATTTTATCTGAAAAAAAGAAAATCTTCTAAACGTTTTGCAACTTCGAGAAATGGAGTATTTCTAAATAACTGCAAGGCTTAGGGACCCTTTGGATCTTACGTGATATTTATAAACACCCACCATCAGAGTGTATGTTACCTTTCATTGAAAAGAGACATTTTTTTTGAAATATTATAACAGTTCTGAATATTCTTTAGTTGACACATTTTAAAAAATGCATGTATATTTGACCACTTAAATTTATTTTTATTTATTTATCATCATTAAAAAACTAAATAAATAATAAATAAATAAATCAAAATAACATTCTCCCACTTGGTCCACATTATTTTCTATACAACCAAAATCAACCAATCTCAAACTTAAGGAATAAACACATGAATCATGGCGATAGATTCTCTAAGAATGAGCATTATTTTCCATGCATTATATCCCTTAATACTAATACATAAATGGTAACGTAACTTAATGAATAAACCTTATGTTTATTCTAGGTCCAACTTAATTGATCTTTCTCAAAATAACTGAATATGTACACAACTAAATATGAGAAAACATCACAAAC